>JAFJYH010000082.1:0-144605 GCA_017365405.1 Cadophora malorum
TTTTTTTTTTTTTAATGACACGGCAACCACCGAGATCTACACCTGGTAGGTCGTCGGCAGCGTGAGCTGTGTATAAGAGACAGCTATTCATGTATCTATCTAACCTGCACTCTTGACCTCCCTTGACATTTCTGTGCCGACGAAGAAGGAAAAAGGAAGGTCACAGGAAGGTGCCCACACGACGTTGGCGGAGGGCTCCCCTAGCCTCCAATAAACAAACACCATGCGGTGAACCACGACAGGCTTTTGTGACCATATAAGCGAAGTACAGAGTTATCTATACTCTGCCACAGCCAGTAATACCCATCCCACCATCTTGTCATCTCACACAACTTCCCTTACTACCTTCCCTTCACAACTCAAACCTCTCAAGCCCTCCCATCAGCAAGAACCAACTCCACCACCGGCCCGACCAACTCCTCATCCGCCGTCCCCAACAACTTCCTAACTCTAACATTCAAGCCCACCTCTTCATCAACAACCGCATTCCAGATCCTATCCTTAACATCAAACTCGACCTGATAATCCAGCAACATCTTCTCAATCCTGTCTCTTTGATCGATCTTCCCGAGTTGAGGACTGCCGCCAAGTTGTAACTCGACTGGGCAGGCTTTGGCAACTTTGACTAACATACTAGGAACAGAGGGGTACGCCTCGAATGAAATCTCTGCACCTTCAGGAGCTTTGAAACCAGATGGCTTAGACGTGATAGCCAGGAAGCGGAAAGTACAAGGACGATCAATATCCGACTTCAGGATCCCAGTCTTCTGATCAAACGTCACCGTAAAACTCTTCTCCTCCTCCACAAGCTCAAACCTTCCATCCTTCCCAACAACAATCAACACCTCGAACTCATCGGGTCTCAAACACCCATTACTAGGATTCACATCCAGCGGGACGATCGAGCCTTCTCTCGCCAACACGGGAATCTCGCCTAGCGTGCGGAACATCTCAATCTCACCTGCATCGTAGACCGTCCCGGTGAAGATATCGACGCAGCGATACGGCAACCACGCCTTCACTCTCGCGAGGTTGGTGCGTTTACTCCTCGGCTTGACAATCGGCGCTACGATCAGCTCGGAGAAGAAATACTGGTTCGGGACACTGTACGCGATATCCTTATCGGGAAAGTCCCAATACATAGGTTGGATGAGCGGTTCAGCTGCGGAATGGATGTATGGAACGAGGCGATGACGGTAGCGCATGAAATTGGATATCACGAGCTCGGATTCCTTGCGGTAGAGCCAGGGCTCTTTGGAAGACCATCGGTTGTTGGCGGAGTGGAGGCGCATGATGGGTGAGAAGACGCCGAATTGGATCCAGCGTGTTACTAGCTCGTCGTCGCGGCTTCCCATCATGTGCCCGCCGATGTCGTGGGACCACCAGCCGTACCCGATGTTGGATGCTGTGGCTGTGAATTCGGGTTGGAATTCGAGGGATGCCCAGGTTGTGACGGTGTCGCCGGAGAAGCCGACGGGGTAGCGGTGGCTTCCACGCCCGGCGTATCGGGAGAAGATGAGGGGCTCGCGTTTTTGTGAGGCGTCAATGAAGTGGAAGTGGTTGAGCATCCAGAGGGGGTCGAGACCGGGGACTTTGGAGTGCTCGCCTTGTTGCCAGTCGATCCACCAGAAGTCACATGCTACATCCTCGATGTTGCGATGTAGGATGCGAAGGTACGCTTCCATGAACTTGGGATTTGTCGGGTCGAAGAGGATGGGATTCTTGTGTGTTGTGTCGTGGCGGAGGAAGGCTGCCATTTCCTCGTAACCGTCTTCGTGATAATGGATTCCTGCGTGTGGGTGATCATTCAATGTGATCTTGAGTTTGCGATCGTGAAGATCCTTTCCGAACTTCTTGGGGTCTGGAAACAGCTTTTTGTCCCATGTATATCCCGTCCAACCAGCATGAGGAACTGCGTCGTCGCCCACCATATGCCAGTCCATGTCAACCACAGCCACTGACAGTGGTACATCCATCTTCTTGAACTTGTCCATCAGAGCCACATACTCTTCCTGAGAGTACGCGTAGTACCTGGACCACCAATTCCCCAAAGCATACCTCGGAACAGCAGGCTGCTGTCCGCTCACCTGATACAGGGCTTTAATCGCCCCTCGATAATCATGTCCATAAGCAAAAACATACCCATCAACCCTGTCTCCAGCAGGCCGTCCAGCAACAAACCCCTCCCCATCAAACAACATCGACTTACTATCATCAATCTCGGCATACCCAAACCTCGAAATCACACCCTCGCCCATATCACACCTCCCATCAACCTCATCCAGCGTTCTCGCCGTCCCACCAAGATTCTCTCTCTGTCGTCCACTCGCGAAACGCCATTGCGCGCCCCAAAGCGTGATCTTGGCGCTGAAGCTCGCCATGAGACCACTGGAGCTGAAGCGTTCCTTGTCATAGCTGAGATGGAAGTGATCAGTGATGATTTCTAGCTCATCTTCGCGATCTACGACTCGGAAGTCGGGGACGGGGAGTTCCCGGTTGATGGCGAATGTTGAGGCGCGGTCTTCGAAGACGTTGTCTTCGGCCCACTCGTAGCGGAAGAGGCGGTCGGTGAGGATTGTGAAGCGGTAGTTGGGACCTGGGGTGGTGTTAGATATGTGATGTATGAGGAGATTTTTACACGGGGCTCATTGATACTGGATGTGACATGTGACGTTTACATGTCGGATAGCTCGCCAGCAACTATTGAGCCACTTCTTGAGACGTTGAAATGACACACCTTGAACAATTGATTTGGGATTCGCCAGAGGCTTGCTGGGAAAGACGTAGTCCTTCATACTGGCAGTTTGAGAGCTGCTGTAAAACCTAAATCCAATATTCCTTGCTGCCTGAACCTGGATGCGAGGACGAGAGTGGAGCCGGAGTGAACGAAGTGTGAGATTGGATGTTGAAGAAGGAAGAAGTTTCAAATATTTTGTATGAATCTCACGACATCTCATACTCTCTACCCCGAGCAGGCTTTAAAGTGGGATTGGAAAAGGGAAAGGAGCTAACAGTGTGCGGTGTGAGTGAGTTCAGGCAAGCATCGTGTTACATCTTCTCAACCATTTCGAGGTAGGGAGCTCCAACCAAACCGAGCGCAGAGCTGCACTGCATGGAGGGGTAGCTTGCTGGAATGACGTCACTGGCGTAGCTGGGCGAACATAAGGTCAGTAGAGTTTCAGCGAGAATTCTCGCGAGTGATTGAAAGCATGATAAAGAGGCGGCAGGGTTTAGTTGTTTGCTATTGTTTGGAAATGAGTCGTGATTCTAAGTCTGGAGAAGGGATAGCGATCTGATAGTGCATTGTGAATAGTCGAGGCGAGAAAGGCACCGACAGCCACCAAAAAAATGAAAGACATCAATTCTCGGACTATATATCCATCGTCCAATACCACATGATTTCGTATAACTAGTATCTGCGAACGTTGGATAAGACTCACTGTGAATGCATTCTTCGACATGGATTTAAAGCGATATGCCTCCAGTGTCTTCGCTTACAGCCCCTCAACCCCTTTCTTCAACCCCGCTTCCTTTGATACACCAACCAGTCTCTCCAAGCCCTCAATTAATACATCCCTTTGCACCGTAAATGTAATTCTAAACCATCCTACCTCCTCACTGAAGAATTGCTGCCATATCCAACAAACAGACCCGTCTCCTCACACCTCTTCACAAACCTCTTCTCCATCTCACGCTTCTGCTCCACACTTCCTTCGCTGGTCTCGATTGAGAAGTAATCTCTGAAATCGATCCAGATGAACACACCAGCATTCGATCCTCTGAAAAATTTGATGTTATGCGAAGCGAGAAATGAGAGAGCGAGGCTGTGGTTTTCGGAAAGGCGATGCTGGTTAGTAGAGATGAACCAGGAGAGATAGTCGGTATCTTCAAGGAGCGCAGCCCAGAGGTCTTGGAGGACATAGGGAGACCAGGAGAATACTCTATAATGTTCTGTCAGCAAGAATCACAATTCAAGTATCAACATAAAGTCCAGAGTCCAGACACGAGACTCAAGGATCAGAACAAGAAATACTCACGCCAGACTTGCCACCGCTCCAATCAATCCCTCGTTCTTCGAACACAAGGCCCCGAGTCTCAACCCGTTGGCACAAAAGTCTTTCGATGGCCCATACATAACATGTACCATACCCTCATCAATCAGTCCTTCCAAGTCCACACTCAGAATAGAAGTAAATGTCTCAACGCCCGGGTTCTCCCTATTCTCGAAAACAGACAACGCATAAATCTCATCACAGATAAGATGCAATCCATGTTTTCCACAAAATTTCGCAACAGATTTCAACGCAGATGCTGGGTAGCATTTCCCCAATGGGTTATGCGGATTCGTCAGCAGCACTGCTTTGACCTTGATACCGTCCTCTTCGCATTTTCTCCATGCGCGCTCGAAGGCCTGCGCGTTAGCTTCAGCATCAAACACATCGTCCAAGCTCCCCTATCCTACATGGTCAAGTCCAGAGAACGAAACAGGCACGATGACACCTCTACTCCGCTGAGGGATATCAACGCGGAAACCCGTGTACAATGGGCGCGGGATCATGATCCCTTCGCCTTCGTTGCAGATACTCCATGTGAGAGCGTCGGTTAGGGCGCTGATACTCGAGTAGGGAAGAATTTGAGAGGGCGGAATGGGGGCAAGGGAGTGGAAGTGAGTGGTGAACAGGGAGGAGAGAGCGGTCCGTAGACGAAGTGAACCGAGAGGGCCGGTGCCGTAAGTGAGGTGCTTCGAGGGCAGAACTTGAAACTGGTTCATTTGTACAATTAGTATTAGACTCAACAACAATGAAAGTAGGTTCTGAATAAATTAGAGGACTTACGTTCTTCTCAAGAAATGAAGCTATTTCAGAGTGCATCAATGAGTTCTCTGCGAGCCCGAGATTTATGCTGCGGTGATAAGTATTAGTCAATCTCAACAGCTTCAGCTGGTGTCATCAAATTATCTTACATCCCTTCTGCATTACTATCCTTGTCCCATACATTGACCAATGCCCGTTCAATGGGCGCCCAATGGTTCCCCTTCGAGAAGTTTTCTGCCCCGCGTTGAGAGAGATGGTGTTTCGCTGCTTCGTCCATGGCGTCGTTCATATTCCACTATGAGTGGTTATCTGGAGCCTACGGATCAGATGTCAAGAATGAGATGATTGAAATCATACGAAATTAGTTTTAGTGATTTCGGTCCGTGGGGTTTTGATTGATGTTATACCATGCCAAAGACGATGTTCTGGAGAAGGCGCGTCGATCTTAAACGACCTAACGTGTTTAGTGCTGTGTTTCGCGCCCTGCGGGTGGGTATGTTCGCTTACCTGGAAAAGCTGTTTAGGGGGATACACGGAAGTAAACAAAAAACGTTGAGCTCTTACGAATGATATATCTTAACGAAACGTCTTATCATCGAAGAAGACTTAATGTTAAGATCCTGTGCGGCTTGAATACTATTGAGCGCATTTTCTCTAATGAGCTCTTCTTAGACACACCTAAGCGAGTACTCAATGCAGGGGCAGCAAGCCACGAGCAAGGTTGTCCGCTCGAATAGGCTGACGCGGGGAATCCTTCAAATTGTACTGTATTCTGTTTCGCAATATCTGAGCAGACATAGGCCGCGTTCTGTATTGTCAATTACAGCCTTACCATCTCAAATCTCAAAGCTCACGGCGTTTCTTCTTCGGAGCTGACGACATTTACTGACTGCCGTCCAAATTCAGAAATTCTGCTGTCAACGAAGGATGGAATCGTCTCTATGCTCGCGTTGTAGCACCATACCAGCAAAGCTATTCCAGCCTGGAAATTACACACATGAAATCTCGGTACCCGATAGTGTCTTCCCAGTACCCGAGGCCACCGCATCTCAAGACTGTAGATTATGTATTCTCCTCGTGGATGCGATAGAAGGTGAAGGGCATAGCGTGCGCGAAAGTTCAGGGGGAACTGTCTAGAAGCTGCAAGCACTTTGCAAGAGAAAAGGAGACATTGAATATCATGCCATCGACTCAGAGTCAGAGCACACAAAAGCCATTGGTGTCTGGATCGGTGGCACCAAAATCTGTCATCTGAGATTCGATCTTGGCAGTGAAGAGACCGCGAAGCCTACAGATGGAGATTCCAGGCGAGAACTGCGGCGAATGGCCGATGATCCGTCAAACTTTGAGCTGATCAGGACGTGGTTGGATGTTTGCACGAAACAGCACAATTATTGCACTGTGAACCTGGTGTCCGATCTCACACTCCCGGCAAGACTCATCGATGTTCGTCCCGAGGAAGATGGCGTCGATCTCAAACTTGTGGTCACAGCGAACCAAAATCAGCAGCTTCGTCATGGATACGCTGTGCTCAGCCATTGCTGGGGTCCAGATACTAGTTGTATGCTGAAAGCGACCAAGACCAACTTAGCAGAGCTGCAACGGGAGATCAAGTGGGCGAGCATGTCGAAGACTTTTCAAGATTCTATCGAGATAACTCGGAAGTTGAATATTCGTGGGAAGGGAATTAGGTACTTGTGGATCGACTCGCTTTGCATTCTGCAAGACGATCCCCACGACTTCGAGCGCGAAGGAACGGCTATGCACAAGACATACTCCATGGCAACTTGCACAATCGCTGCTTCGTCTTCGTCGTCCGGCCAAGGAGGCTGCTTCATTCCCCGAGACAACAACTCTTCACATCAACTTGAGCCGTGCCATCTCATCATTGATAACCAATCCATTATTATCCGTCCCTGGTCCAACGAATGGTCAAACGCCCATCGCGGTGCCCTCAGCACCCGTGGCTGGTGTTTCCAAGAACGCGAACTCTCCCGCCGTACAATCCACTTCACCACCCACCGCATCTTCTGGGAATGCCGCACAGCCATCGCATCCGAAGATCACCCTTCAATGATCAACGTACAGCCTCTACACTCTTCACGTCGTCCCCATGGCGCAGATCCCGACCGACTCCTCGTGTTGATGGAACTCGGTGTACGGTCGTTCATGCCACTCAGCCACACTCGACCTCTGGCGACGAAATTATGGTGTCTTGCGGTACAAGAGTATACCAGGCGAAATTTGACGTTCAGGAAGGATAAATTACCGGCTATTTATGGAATCGTGAGGATTATATCGGCTGTGATTAGAGATGAATATGTAGCTGGGATATGGCTTTGTGATTCCGTGAGGGGTGCGTCGTGGGCGAGGGATAGATCGATCCCGAATCCGAATGCCGTCGCAGGTGGACAATGGCCTGTACCCCGAGCAGATCCGTTATCACCTACTTGGTCTTGGGCAGCGATCGATGGACCGGTTTTGTATCCCGGCTTGGAGAATTTTGATGTTGGCGGATACCTCGATGGAAATGGTGGACCAGCGAACTTGCACCAGCTCAGCGGTGGTGCTTTCAGTCATGCTGAATACAATAGGAACGGCAATCTCGTGCACAAGACTTCCTTGGAAGCTCTATCGGCTACATATCAGAAAGGCTTGCTGAGGAACTACAGACTTGAAGTCCTGGGTTTGAGTGGCGACCAAGGGAATTTTGGCGCAGTGGTGAACTCAGAGCTGGTTGTACGAGGAGTGGTTATCGATATCACGATTTCGGAAAGTGATTGCTTCCCTTTGACTTCAGCAGCAGATAGTACTCTGGAACCGAAATGCTACGCCATGTTCGGACGCTCCATTTTTCGTCTGGGGAACAGGAGAGAGGATGGCGTTGATGGAGGCAAGGCGTATCTTGGACTGGTGCTGCAGTCTGTGGTGAGGGTGAATGGGCTTGCTAGGGAACAGTTTTATCGTCGGGTAGGAACTTGGGTTGTTGGGAGCACACACAAGTCTTACAGTAAGCATGTGAGGGTTGTGGAGTTTGTCCTGGTCTAGGTGTTGTGATGTGGAGTTAGGCCATCGTATCGAAAGGATGTTTTCGTCGGTGTCATGCGGAGCCAGGCATGTCATTTGCTCATGCAGATGCCTCATTATTTTTATGAAAACAGGATTCCAGCGAATGACAGATTGATCAAACACTGACCAGATGATAACTGGGCAGATTTTGTTACTGACAGTGGTAGGTATATATATTGGATCCTTGGCCCGACATTCCGAGCTGGTTTTGGTCGCATGTTGTGCTTCAATCCTCGCTCGGTTAGAGTGACCAGCGCGATCTGCTACAGCAACTGCCTTTTCACCCCTGCCCACATTCAACAGCTTCAAATGGAGTCAGCGATGGAGTTCCACCTTTCATCTAGTATAATGACCCTGATTAAAATTCTGAGGTTGCCAGATTATGGAGATACTGAAGAGTGACTGGCGAAGAACTGGATGTAGAATCACAACAAGCCAAGCATTTAATGACATGCTACAATTGCAGACCTTCCCCCCCCTCCCCTAGGCCGAAAAGCCTCTATATATGCGCCACTTGATACTGATGTTAATACCCCTGCGGCAACATCTCTTCAAATGTACTTCTGGAAAACTTACTCTTACTGCGTGATTGGCGTAGCTTACCTTCAGGAGCGAGTTTGATTGGCTAAACCCACTTGTCTACACAGCTCACTCCACGACTTCTGAATGCAGAATGGCCTTCGATTGGTTGTGACATATTCTGCGCTAGCGACTTGAGTGGCAATGGAAGGAGCCGCGCCTTCGGCGAGGCGTCCCTCTTTCTGCCAGAGCACCCACACCTACCACTTTTTCGATAAAACTTCAGAACATCCAGAGATACAACTACTCATCAACTAAGAGTATGCTAGAAATACTTCACTACTTCGTTGACGACCTTTATTGCTTGTCGATACAAGATGTCTCTGAAGCCTGCTTGCACCTCGCAGCAGTTACAGGTAAGCAAACTTCAGAGCATTCTGCCTTCTTGTTCCCAACGAAGTAGCTACAGACAAGCAGAATCCTTCATGAGTACGATCGAATGTCCTGTAGTCTGACAAGTGCTTCGCCGTGTGGTGAGAATCAAGCTGGGCTGTGGAGGCACAGCTCATGCTACCAATGGCCACTTTGCACCAAGACCACCCGCAGCTCCATACATTTTCCAAAATAAGTCTGCCAGTTGTATGGACCTTACTGGAGTTGTCGTCTATATTAGTCCAAGATATCTAAGAAGATACAAGTCAAAATGGCTGATTACGATTTGGACGCCGAGGGAGCAAAGATTGCAGAGTATGAGGACCGAACTCTACCTGTAGAGCGTAGGGCTCCAACGCGGAAGATGGAGCGGCAAGAGCCTCGGGACTGGCCCAAAAGAATCGAAGAAGCAAACAAGGACATGGAAACCATTTGCATCGGTCTATCCAACGAGCAGGTTGCCCGCTTGAGAGGTGTTTAGATGAGCCAATTGCAGATTAAATATCACCAAAATACGGACATCCAGGTCACGACGAACACAGTAGGCGTCGATGATCGATAATTATTCCTTGACTACCAGGCCAGCCAGTTTGCGGATATCTGGGGAGAAGAGGCAGCAGCAGAGATCCTGCACAATTTGCAGAAGGACACAAATACCTTCATCGATCACTGTCCTCCTGACAAGCCAAATGATAATGACGGAAGGTTCAAGGAATTGTACGAGACCGACAAAGCCAGGGCAGATGATCTTGGACTGCCCTGTGGAGTCCATCATGTCAGCTGCAGACAGTATGTAGTCGAATCATGAGAGAAAGGACAGGTGTATCAATGCGAACAGATAGAAAAGGGAACTGACACGCATCAGGGAGATTGGCCAGAACAAAGTAGTGCCTTCCCTCACAGAAGAAACAACAAAGTCACGCCATCGTTTCGACGCCATTATAAGGTACATTCGAGCTATCACTCCAGTCATACAGACAGTTGGAATGGGTCTTGCAGTCCGTTTGCCAAAGGAATGCCAGAATGCAAGGGAGATAGTCAAGTACTGGGAAGAAACTTCAGCTTTCAATTGCCTTTTCCACTCAGAACGTGCAACTGCCACATCTTCTGCATGTCCGTCCCGGAAGGAACTGCCTATCTGAGCACGGATGAAGTTATCTCCTAGCACAATATTCAATGCTCAATTTCACTGCCAAGGTATGCTTATAACATGGTGTGAATAAGCAAGAAGAGTCATGCAAATTACTCACCAAGTCAAAAAACTTTGTCATCAGTACATGACTTGTCTTTTACTGAAGCTATCGCTTCAAACCGAGGATGTCGGGCATGAATTGATCCAGATGGAAATTGCTACAAGGATTTTCTATCGTACTCAAGTATCGAATCGAGGCGAGACGACTCTCAGTCTTGGCGGCAAGCCGCTTCGGGATTCTAGATCGTTGACCTTGTTAGGGCCGACAAGTTCACATTAGCTTGGCCCCGACTAGCCATATGACAACTCTAGGGGATTGATATGTCAACATTGGAGCAGAGATATTGGATGCTCAGACCCAGTAGTAAGGAGTTAGTACAATTTCACATACTCAGATACTCAGAACCAGACAGACGGGTCTCGCTTCGCGGAACGGTGGAAGTCCTGGAAGAAGAGTGACAACACTGCCAAGATCACGAAGTCTTGATTTGGCGAGGTGTCCGGAACCATGTCCGAGTCAGGCTTCGGCCGAAAACATGATGTACTTGGCACTTTAAGCCCCGCCTATTAGATCCATTTAAACTCAACAATTAGCATCAGATCCTTTCTGGGGATAAAGTCTGATCCGGATTGCCTGCATACTCGTGTTTGAAGCTTTGGTGGTTTGCTGCTGGAGAGCTTGAGGGGCAATACTTTACTCCGCACTCCACAACCCCGCACGCTGTATCCCATCAGAAGTCCATGAAACTCGACAATCAGTACCCCGGATTAGAATCTTGCCGGAATCGTTCCAGATTCACATTAGTTCTCCACGTTTTTGGATCCTTCCTGGTCAACGTTTAAGAAGTGATCTTGTGAGGACAGCCACCAAAATCCTGGGCGCCAAGCTCCTGCTCCATATATACTTCGATAGCCTTCAAACTTTTTTCTTCTCCTCATCTCAAGCATCTCTGAGTTTTAATCTTCAACTCAACTGTAGCAATTGAAGACAGCAACCATGGGTATCTTTTCCGCCAACGATGACTCTGCCTTCAAGGCACCGAAGGCGGTTTACAACTGGAGAGTCTATGCGCTTGCACTGTCTGCATCCATGGGATCCAGCATGTTTGGTTATGATTCGGCTTTTATCGTACGTACAATTCATACACCAGATTAGCAAGAGAAATTTTCTGACTGTCGATATAGGGTGGAGCTATGGCACTTCCTTCTTTCAAAGCAAGATTCGGTCTGGCAGATGCCTCTGGAGACGACCTCGCTTCGCTCCGTGCCAACATTGTCAGCACATTTCAAGCTGGCTGCTTCTTCGGAGCAATTCTATGCTACTGGATGTCGGAAAAACTTGGTCGTCGCATTCCTCTCATGATTTGCGGCTCTGTCTTCAATATTGGTGTTATATTGCAAATGGCCTCCAGCGGACATATTGGCATGATCTATGCCGGTCGCGCTCTCACTGGTATGCATTGAGCACTCATCCCACCTTCGCAAAATAATGTTTATTAATCCTCCATTTAGGTCTTGGTGTCGGAGCTTCTTCCCTGATTATCCCACAGTATATTTCTGAGTGTTCGCCTCCTGCGATTCGAGGACGTCTCATCGGAGTGTTCGAAATCGTACTACAATTTTCTCTGGTCGTCGGATTCTGGGTGAATTACGGAGTCAACGAGAATGTTTCGCCAACATCCGATTCACAATGGCATATTCCCTTCGCCATCCAATTCGTACCAGGAACTCTCCTTGTTATTGCGATGTTCTTCCAGCCCGAGTCTCCTCGATGGCTCTTGAAGAACGGACGGGACGAGGAAGCCGTCAAGAACTTGACCTACATCCGCCAGCTTCCTGAGCATGACGCGTATCTTCAATGGGAAATCGAGACCGTGAAGGAACAAGTTCAGCTGGAGTTTGATGCTGGAGTCAACGAGTCGTTCCTCAAGAAGCTACGAGCTGTCTTCTCGCCAGGAGTTCGAAATCGTGTCGCCATCGGCATGTCTCTCATGATGCTGCAGAACCTTTCTGGAATCAACGCCTTGAACTACTACTCACCCATCATCTTCGGGTCGATTGGTTTCTCCGGTACCTCAGTTGGACTTCTCGCCACAGGTGTATTTGGTCTGGTCAAGGCTTTCGCGACACTCGGATTCATGATCTTCGGTATCGACAAACTTGGACGTCGCAAGTCCCTCTTGATTGGTTCCGTCGGTGCTATGTTTGCCATGTTCTACCTTGCTGGTTTCAGCAATATCTCAGGCTCTTTCGACGGAAATGCAAAGCAGGATGCTGGAGCGTACGTTGCCATTGTCATGATTTACCTATTCGCCATCTTCTACGCCATGTCCTGGAACGGAATCCCTTGGATTTTCTGCGCTGAGGTTTTCCCAACCGGCGTGCGCAGTGTCTGCCTCGTTTTCACCACTTGCACGCAATGGCTCGGCCAGTTCATCATCGTTTACTCGACACCTTACATGATGAACAACATCAAGTACGGAACATTCATCTTCTTCGGCGCTTCTCTGGTTGTCGGAATGATCTTCGTTATTCTCTTCATGCCTGAGACCAAGGGACTTTCTCTCGAGAACATGGATATCATGTTCAATATGTCTGGACTGGCCCACGGCAAGAGAGCCAAGACGGATGCAGTCATCAATGAGAGACGCATTGCGGATGACATGGACAGATCTGGCATCAAGAATGATAGAGAAACGGTTGAGCAAGTCGAGAAGACCGTTTGAGCGTGGGGGAAAAAGTCTTGAGACTTACGAAAATGGATAGAGCATGCTTGTTATTAATATGTTACAATATGCGTGCATAATCTATAGACCAAATACCAAATTTCCTTCAGTACTCGTGTAGACTCTTGGTTTAAAACGAAAGGTAATATTCTTGACTACAGTATGTGTTGCAAATCTATTCATCCTCATCTAACCATATTCCATGTGTGCGATTTCTTCTCAATGAATGTAATGCTCGGTCAAAACCGCTGATGGGTGTCTGTGCACTGCATCGTGAATTAATGATCTCCACTTCTGCCTTTGTCTTGCTTCAATTAACTCGATACTAGTGTGAACTCGTCTCAACTTCTTGTTCTCTACGTATGGTAGATAGAGAGTGCCAGCAGAGTCATCAGATGGAAGCAGATATTGCCCTCATGAGAGAATGCTCCCTGCTGGCCTTCATGTGCTTCGTGAGTAACCCGAGCACGATTAAGTAGGTGGCACCACCCTCCCACAATCAAGCTCAAAACCACCAGATCACTAATCCAGTCAAACCTGGTCGCCCAGCCCGCCCTCACGCGGAAGCCACCCATTCACCGGGGCTCATCCGACAACGCATGGGAAGTAACCAAGACTTCCAAGACTGCCAATCTTGCCCAAGAATGCGTGTCGGATAAGGATTTTACCTGCAAACATGCACCTCGTGTACCAAGAATTAAAACGGATGTGCGTTGTGCCACGTTTATTGATTTTGCCGCCTTGGAATTGGCTCGAGGAAATTTGCGAAGACGCATGGGACAGAGTGGTGATGCGACAGGACGAATGGCCCTGAATGAGAATTGGCGTATCCGATGACCTGGTACCCCAAGTAATAAACATTAGTCCGAAATCGCACCCGAGAAGATAATTGGCTGACAGCAGTCAGCAGGATGCATTAGCTTGCATCCTCGATCATGGATTGCAAGAGTTATAGGATAGTATTATATTGGCATTAATCTCATCGATCATTTCGTATCGTCATTCATCAACGTATCAATTCCGAGGTTCATTTCCCTCACATGCCATGTTCTCGAAATTTCAAAGCCCACACAACTCGCCTGTTCCTTATTCATTTCCCTCTCAATCTCCTCTCCTCTCCCGACTCTTACTTACAGTCCTCACAGCCTGCTCTCTCAAACTCCCCGGAATGTAGATCCCCGCAATAGCCCTCTGCGTGACCTCCGTGGAAGCCATCATCGCATCCTGCGGATTCTGCGACGCCAGATTCTGGAATTTCGACAGACTCTGTGCAAAGAGGCCATTACTCGTGACTTTGGGGACTCGAGTAGAAGATGTTGGAGGTCTAGAATCAAGCGCAAAAGATACCATCGGGGCGTTTCTATGGGTTGAATTTCGGCGGAGAGGTGAGCCGTCGCGAGATGTTGAGCGTGGGACGTGCTGGAGTGAGGATACCGCGGGTAGTCGTGGTGGAGAGAGGGATCTTGACCTTCGTTTTGTTGTGATTGTGTTGAGTGGAATGAGCCTTAGGGGCGATTTTGGGAGTGGAATTGGTGAGCGATCGAGTTGCAAAAATTTGTCGACGAGTCTGATTGGGGAGAGGGATTGAGATCTCCGTTTCATAGCCTTTTCTCTGTGTATATGTTGACGAGGAGGCGGTAAAGTCTTCGTTCTCTGATGCATTGTAATCCTTGGGATGGAAGAGATATCGACTGGATTCCGCCGAAGTGGTGATCTCCCCAAGTCGAGCTCCATCTTGCTGACCTCTTCTTGCGGTGCATTGGAGGACATCATAGGTTGAGACCATTGAATTACGAACAACAATCGAGGTTCCGCTGCCTGCAATGACTTGCGATCTTCCTGGATCTGAGACCTGATCGAGAGCCGAGCTTCGATGATGTCTGAAGTCCGCACCATTGACCTTCCACGATGCTCGCGATCCTCAACTCCATCTTCATTCATGGGAAGTGCGTTCTCCTCCATGTGTAAGGACACAGGATGCATATTTTGCTGTGGGGATCCTACTCGTATCCCCTCTCTCCTTTCATGTAAGACAGGTTCATCGACATTTTTGCTTACGTCAACTGGCATAACTTTCACTTCAACTGGAGTATTGATAGTGACATGATTCCGTCTGAGAGGTGAAAGAGTCCTTTCTCTCAATTCCTGCGATGATGGCCGAGGTGGCTCTGATTTTGTCTCATACGCTGTCACTGGTGACGTCGCATTTGGCAGCAGGTCTCTTGTAGGTACACCAGGAAACGGCGTTATTTGCAAGGCGAAATTGTTTTCGCTCTCGCTTGATCTCAACCGACGTGGTGGCGAAGTCGTCTTCTGTCTTGGTGGAAGCATTTTTCTTAACGGCCGGACACTTCCTAGAGAGGGGCGTCGCCGTGGTGGAGGAGAGATCACCTTCTCCACTTCTGGCGCAGGAGGATTGTAGTTCCGCAAGAATGACGGCGGATTGTTCGCGAGATCTTTGCTACTTTCGCTTGCGACTTTGGCTGATTTTGATTCCAGCGCTTGCGTTTGGGGTTCTACCTCTCTGCCAGAAGATGTCTTTATGAAAGCTTTCTGTAGTTGGAACAGCGAGAGTGTGTCCGGAGCTGCTGCATCAGGAATCGCTGGCTTGATGTGTTCCTCAGTCTGCTGAGGCTGAGCTGGTTCCGTCGAACTTGGCAACGATATTTCTATATAGCTTGGTTTTGGAATTCGAGAATAGCCGTAATCGTTCGAGCCTTGGTTGATGGACGTGGCCGTTGGATCGTTGAATGGATTGGCAGCTTCTCCGAGAGGCTCGCCTGCCGAGTTTGCAACGATTCCAAAGTCAAATGCTTGCACATCCGAAACCGAGTAGACGCTCGGTGTATCCTCGAACGGGTCGACAAGATCCTCTCTCGTGTCGACAAGAGGATCAATAAACGGGTCGTCTGAACTCTGTTCCTGTCCAGTGCTAGCCCCAAATCTGTCAACTGTTTCGGGCATCCAACTTGGCTCTGCCAGGGCTCCTGATGCTTCTAGAGCAGGAAGATCAAATGAAAATGGCACAGTCTGGCTCATTGAAGTGGGTGGTAAAGGCCATTCCGTTGCAACTGCGGGTGGTTTCTGTAGCTGGTTATCGACGACTGGCGAGCCCAGGGGCCACACTTCCGAGTTCGAAAGTCGAGTGCTTGCAGCAGAATATCTAGAGGTCGCATCTTGGTATTCGAGTGGCGAAATTTGAGGTACAATCGGCCGTTCTATTGAACTTCTCATATTGTTTCGAAGAGCCGATCGCGTCGGAAGCGGCACGTTTGAAGACTTTGGAGGGTTGAACTTGAGCGTCATCGTATTCCCAGTCCGAGACGCAGAACTTGAACGCGAATGCACCTCCTTTGGACTCCTTGGATTGTACTTCTCGTCCATATAGCTTTCATGTCGTCTCCTTCTGAGCCGCACTATTGCGAAGTATACAGCTAGACTCATCAGTACCGAAGCTGCGACTGCGCCAATAATGATTCCGGCTATTTGAGCAGGCGTAAGGGAGACATTCGAAGGAACCTGGAATAGTGGCTGGCTCGGATTTGTTTGTCCCTGAGCGATATCAGTCATTTATGTGCGTATTCCAGGGACAGGGACAAGAACTCACTGCTCCAACGACTGTTTGGGTTGCGGTAGGCGGTAGATTGGCATTCGCGGATGCGAGAAGCGAGGAAGCTTGTGCAGCTGCAGAGCCTGTTGCAGAAGCAAGAGCAGCTTGAGCGGCAGCAATAGCAGCAGAGGCAGATGCCTGGTTCGTATCAGCACAATGTCCATCCGGAGTTCGTGTTCTTTTTAGCTAAACATACCTGCAGAGAGAGTACACTTGCTTGAGCCACTGAGACAGCGGCCGATCCCGAGGCCTATTTCCAGTCAGCCTCATGAAACAAAATGTTTCTATGGTTGTTCTTACCTCCAGGGAAACCAAACTGGCCTGTAGCAAACCCAGACTGGAGCTCAAACTAGCTACATCGCTACTTGAAGAAAGACTGGCATCTGCTAACGCTGAAGTGGCACTCACGACTGCTCGATTCGCAACAGTGACCATAAACGAAGCAGATGAGGTTGCTATATCAGCGCTTTGGACGACTACACCGATCGATGAAGAAGCTGAATCTTGAGCTGCTTTGATGCCATTAGAAGCAGATATTGATGCTTGCTGAAGCTGTTGAGAGAATGTGGCATTGAGCGCGATTATCGTCCTTGAAATTTCGACAGTCGCCCTGTCTACAGATGCAATAATGAGGTTTTGGCAATCTTGAGGGTTGTTTTGTCGAAGCTCCAGCTGAGTTGGTGGTGTGGTGATGAGTGCCTGCTCGGAAATAATTGTGTTCGAGACTGACGGGTGGAGTACCGAGGACGATTGGCCATGATGATTAGAATTAGATATAAATTTTTCTGACGGGAAGAACAGCGCATCGAACAAAATTTGAACTTCTTCCAGCGAATGTTCAGAATGGCCAGCCATGGGGAGTGTTGGCGATGATTAGCCTCATGGATTATGTGTATGTGAAAGGATGATTTCACAATCCGGTATCTCTCAGAGGCGTAATGAATGGCAGCATGGCCTGTCGACGAACGCGGCCGTGTGAGAAGGCACATCCGCATGATCCGCATGATTTTCGATGCATAAATGAAGAATCGCGAGGAGTTGTCGCCCGCTGCCATATGCATAATGCGGAGATCAACTCTCGTTTCATGCGCGGTCCGTGACGCCTTGTCAGATTGAAACAGTATCGAATCTTATACGCCATCCCCAAAAGGATATATGAGCGAGAGTGCGAACCTATGAGAATAAAGAGATTGTTTCTAGATTCTGTAGATCAAGAAGGGTGTGTGATGACGACTCCGAATGAAAAGTGCGACTGGACAGCTGGGCTCTGGCATGACATTTCGCAGCCAGGAAGGGGCAAGCAATGAAGAAAAAGAGAATCAAGACTTGGGGTATGCAAACCTGGCACTGACAAAGCAACTCATAAATTGAACAGAAGCTTTCTCGACAGGAAGAAGACAACTGATTTCTTATGCTTTTCCCGGGTACTCACTGGGATCTCCTAGTGACATGGTTGTTGTCACATTAAGCGAGAAGGCAACGGAAGCGAGGTGCTGAAATAGTATCGAGAACCTTAGCAGGCTGCTCTTCCCTTTAGTGCCGTTCTAGAACGGCAGAGAGGAGTTCAAGTTTGTATCCCGGATGGATGGAATTGACCACGATCGAAAGACCCTGAATCTGCAACCCATTGGATGTCCTCGTTCTCATTTGCGTTGTTAAGATTCGGCCTAAAAGTTTCGAATGGATTCATTCTTCAATCAGTACAGTCTTGTACGGCACTCTTCGTACAACGAACTCGGAGCCTCTTGATACAGACTTCCGCCAATACACGTTTTGAGTCTTGTTGTCCATACAACGTTGCACCTCTGGACGATATTCCTATCTCTACGGAAACCTTCTGTAGTTGTGTCATATACTATATCCTTCAGAATTTGAACAGTGGCCGGATAATTGACACGCTTGTTATATAAGAGAAGTTCGTGGAAAGATGCAGTAGTCTTCATCGTAGAAGCGTCAGGTACTTGGCAAGATGAGATCCGAACTCTTGGTTCGAGTCTCTAGAAGCGGCCGTCTTCGGGCGAGAAAAGAGACCGGTGATGGACAAGGTTTCAGGTCCGGCTCATGGACAACATGAACTTCTGGTCGGATTTTAATCGGCTCTATATCTTCCATTTCGTCGTCGACCTCGTCAGGCGACACTAAGGAAAGGGAGTCTTTGAGACCAACGGAAGCAGGATCGCTCCTTCGTCCAGTGTCACCTTCCGATTCCTCTTTTACATCGAATAGGTGCAGTTTGAATTCTGGTTTCTGCAAACTCGAATGTCTCTCGGCTGCTGGTGGAAATGGCTGTCGCAAAAGTACTTTCGTGATGGGAAACAGGGCTTGCTCTGCCTCTTTTCTTTCCATGCCCTTCTCGACTAAGTCATCTTCCAGGAGCTTCAGCATGTCTCCGGTATTCAGCTTCTCACCATCTACATTCGGATTGCCTCCCAACCTCTCCTCAAACAAGTTCACAACTTCCTCCTGCGCCTTTTCATACTCATCATCCTTCTCCCTGGCTTTCTTCTGTTCTTCCACAATGCCTTCCAACCTAGCAGTCGATTTCCTTCTCTCCCTAGGCGATTGGGTTTCGATCAAGTCTTGCATGGCAGAAATACTCGCCCGGTGTACAGGTAGCTTCTCCCGAAAAGCATCGAGCTTCGCTTTATACAACACCAGATATCGCACTTGGTCAACGACATGAATGCTGGGCTTGCGGGGCACGGAGCACGAATGAAGTGTTTCTCTCAAATCAGAGAGGTCACGATGTAGTGGTTCCAAGGACCTTTTGATGGTTGGCGCTCTATATGTCCTTATCAGCTGTCTAGTTCTCTTCTCCCGGCAACCTCACCGGTAAAAATCATGGAAGAGGTATTTGAATCTCAACAAACTTACATGTCCGGTCTTGCTTTTGCAAACGCCTTCTCGTCACCGATCTGCACCTCCAAGCTCTTGAGATGAGCCCGCACTTGCTTCATTTCTGTGACGATGGTATGTGCCCCTTCATGCTCTTCGTGAATGGCCCTAGTGCAGAGATCCACGGCACCTTTGCAAAGGGTGAACACATCACCGACTCCCATTCGAAGGGCCATAATGATATCTGTTGTGTAGGAAGTACAGATTACTCCTACCCGCTACAGGGTTCTGCGGTGGTTCATAATATTTGTTGTTTCTGGAAAGTGTGCATGACGGCTTGGAGGGGTCGAAACTATCCCACGCTCGAGAGCCGGTTGGTGGGGTCCACAACATGTGATCTCGAGAACGCCACAACATCCTGTTGACAACAATTAAAAGCAGAGTCTGGAGACAAAAGTGAGAGGACATTCATAAAGTGCATACAATCTTGAGGACAGTATAGCTCGAAGGTCTGTAACGTTCCAGATCAAGGAAGGAGTGGGTGAGCTTGAGCCCTGTTTGAGCGACGTCTGCGCCATAAGATTGCTGCAATGTTAGAACTTTCTCTGAAACAGGTAGCAGAACCATGGCAGTATCAGAAGAGCTCTCTCAAAATAAAAATTTGCATTTTTAATCAGAGAAATCTTCCTGGAGACTGAACTGTTAGTAGCAGTTTTCATTTCTTGAGGATATTAGCAATACACGCATACAGAGCTGTACAGGCCTTTGGGTGAAGACTGCAAAATTCAAGATACAAGCTTTCGATATACCTCGAAGTCGGATGACTTCTGAATAACAAAACACTGGACAGCAAGTACCTCGCTAGAATGTCAACAAACTCTTTGCGAGGTCCAGGAGTCATCTCGTGTACGTTGCCCGATTAAGACTAGACCCGATATTTGAGCGTCTCCACTAGAGCTTCCAATGCTGCTGCACCGTTCATGATGCACTTTGATGAAGATGCGGCCTTCAAGGTAGCCATCGTATTAATCTCACTCTTTGAGATGAGAAATCATTGTTTTGCTCGGATCACGCATTCAATCACAACGAAGGTAAGCCCGCCGTCGGCTCAAGACGTCATCGGGAATTCCGAGTTGCAGATCCGGCGCGAACGCGAGATGATTTCGTTCCCGGTCCACAAGGAGAAGTATATCCCACTCTTCGACTCTACAAAAATCTCGGCGGCGCACTAAGTATGAAGCATTTTCTTCTTCTTTCTTCATGACATATATCTTGCAGTTGTAGCATTTAATACAACAATGGCGATCAACAACGATAGCTCGAGCTCTGCGCACAGGGCTGACGAAGAGACGCCCCTCCTTCGCGATGATGACAATTCGAAGCTCCAAAATGGCAATGGCGATAATGTCCAGCAAGGCAGCTCGGAGGAGGTCGTGCTCCCTCAGGAGATGTCACCGAGACGACTCTATATCACTCTTGCCAGCATTTATGTGGGAGTCTTCCTAGGCGCATTGGATAGTACTATCATCGCAACCCTCTCTGCGCCCATCTCGACAAGCTTCAACTCCCTGTCACTCCTCTCGTGGCTCGCATCTGCCTACTTAATCGCAAATGCAGCCTGCCAACCGCTGTCCGGCCGGCTCACCGATATTTTCAGTCGTCGGACAGGTCTACTGGTGTCAAATATACTCTTTGCGGCGGGGAACCTGATGTGTGGTTTGGCGACGTCGGAATGGAGCATGATTGCTGGACGCGTGGTGGCAGGTATGGGGGGTGGCGGATTGATGGCTATCAGCACGTTCGTTGGATCCGACTTAGTACCATTGAGGAAGAGAGGGCTCATACAAGGCTTGGGCAATGTCTGTTTCGGAACAGGAGCAGGATTGGGCGGCATATTCGGTGGATGGGTGAATGATGTTTGGGGATGGAGAGTTGCCTTCCTTGCCCAGGTGCCGTTTTGCGTACTGTCTGGAGGACTGGTCTGGTGGTTCGTCAATGTGCCGGCGAAGAAATCGGACAAGTCAAAGCTTTCTAGAGTCGACTTCCTCGGGGCTTTCACATTACTGGTTACGCTTGTCCTGCTGCTCTTGGGTCTCAACTCAGGGGGAAATGTGGTACCCTGGACTCATCCTCTAATTTTGTTTTCGCTACCACTATCAGCTGTCGCTCTCTGCGCCTTCGTATATGTCGAGCTATATGTCGCTTCAGAGCCCGTCATTCCCGTCCGACTTCTATTGAACCGCACAGTCGCAGCAGCTTGTCTCTGCAACTGGTTTACTACCATGGTCACTTTCATGATTCTCTTCTACATCCCTATCTTCTTCCAAGTCAAGGGCGTCTCAACAACAGCTTCTGGAATGCGTCTGATCCCACAATCAATTGGTGCCTCTATTGGTTCTCTTGGCTGTGGCCTCATCATGAACCATACTGGAAAATACAAGGCCCTGTCTATCGCAGTTCTCACCAGTTTCTGTCTCGGCACTGGCATGCTCTCCACTCTCAGCTTGTACACCCCAGACTGGCCAGGCTATATCTACCAATTTCTCATTGGCTTGGGCTATGGAGGAATGCTTACCGTCACGCTCCTGGCCGTCATCTCAGCTGTCGACCACGAGCACCAAGCAGTCATCACATCCGCCACCTACGCATTCCGCTCTACCGGATCTTCCATTGGTGTCACCATCGCCTCGGCCGTATACCAGAACCTGCTTGTCTCTTCTCTCCACGACAAATTCGATGGTCTACCAGGCGCAGAAAAGGAGATTCGTAAGATCAGGGATAATTTCGATGAGTTGAAGCATCTTCCTAAGGGTTGGGAACATGGCGTGAAGGACAGTTTTGCACTTGCACTAAGGGGTGTATTCTTGACTGCTTTGGGTATTGCGGTTCTCGGTGCGGTGTGTGGCTCGTTCATGAGACAGCATACTTTGCATAAGACACTAGCGAGGAGGCAATCTGATGCTACTGCATCATAGGCAAAATTTGGAGGACCATGTTGGATACTAGGGATTTGGCTCTTTTGATATGTAGTAGAATACGAAAAAAGTTAATTTAGATTGATACCAGATCTCACAGGCTCAAATCCAGATCATGACTTGAACTATGCAAATACCAGTATCGTTTTCACTCTATGGAAAATGGTTCAAAGCCTTGTACATGCTATTACATTCACCATATCTCGTGCGGAAACAAACTTACACCAGCGTCATTTAGACCACCCACTTCTTTGCACAAGCAACAGTCCACCGGCACTTTCACCTCAGACAGTGATCAGGCAACAGATACCTTCGCCAATGGGCAATGACCGGTATGAAGTGTTTCTTTCCCACCTAGACTTCTGCTTCTCTAGACAGAAGCAAGCGTCACAGGTCAATGCACTTCAGTTCTAGGTATCGAGAGTTTCAAGAGAGATGACGATGGAAACGGCAGCAGTGTCTAGGTGGCAGCATCCACGCCATTGACAACTGACTTGTCCAGAAACTTATGTTTCCTCCCGTGGAAAAGCATTCTAGTGCAGTGCATGGATATCAGATGCACTGAGAATGGAAGGAAAAGCATATTTTACAGAAGGTAGTCGTCTGTTTTCGGAATAGAGAAGGCCGCCTACGTCTCATATGTTGTCTAGTCTGACGCTCCGCTTGCAGTACTCAAAGCTCAAGACTCAGCCCTTGTAAAAATTGAGCTAGTATCCGTGAAGTCTGGTGCAAGTAATGTTGGAATTATAGTAAGAATGATCACAGTCTTAAATAAACAATTCACTCTTCGATAAGGATCTAGACAATATAGCTTAAATATTCACAACCAATTATAAGTCAACCCTCGGTTCGTTTCTGAAAGATATATAAAACTCGTAACTTTTACCTTAGTTTACTCTACGCGATACAGCGTATAGCGCACATTTCATAATGGTCGGAGCAGCCTGTGTAGATTCGAGGCTCTCCTGTCACCAAAAGCCCCAGCATACTATAGATACCAATATACCTTGACAATTTAGCTTCGTAGAGACTTCAATAGAGAGACTATTGTATAAAAAATTACTATTTACTGGATCGATTTTCTAAAGTAATACTTTTCAAAATCTTCGAAACAGTTCCAGAAATGGTAGCAACAGAAGCAGCGACAACAATTTGCCTGAGGCGGCAGCCGAGCGACTGCCATCTTCCTTTCGCCTCAATTTTTGTGAAAAATTGAGAGCAGGGAAATCTGTGTGCTAAACATGGCAGCTTCACAGCCTTCACTCGCCCTATTCCGCCTGAACCTCATCAGCTTCACCACTTCTCAACCCTTCGACTATCGCTCTCGCCGTCCTCATAACCTTCATTGCCCATCGCTTAGAGGCCTGATCCGGTTCATAAAAATAGATGATTTCCGGTAAAGAGATGGCCTAAAGTGTTATCGCAGAGGAAACTTCACTTACTGGTAAGGTGGGAATTCTGTCTAGGCTCCAGCAAACGAGCAGTCAACTGAGGAGTGAATGGATCGGTTGATTAAGATCCTGGCCGCGTTTGGCAATGAAGCAGCGAAGTACGAAGGAAGTTGAATGAATAACAATACCCCACGCAAGAGGACAAGAACATGAAAATGTTCCATGCGATGTTCCTCCTGGATGGAACCAACAAAAGTTTAGGATGGACAGTATCGAACAGCATCTACCACCTTTTTTTCTCCCTGAATACTTGACTAGACTCCTAAGATTTATGGTCTTTAAGTGAACACATAGATAGTTGAGAATAGATTCTGATTTGACGATCAGATCTGGAATCAAAAATTCGCCACAAACGGGTGAACTTGTCTGGAACGTAACATTCAATTTTTAAAATTGGATTTCGAAATTCCGTGCCACAATCTCTTCCAGTGTATTGAGATGATAGTTTCATTCAGAAGTATTTGACTCCCATAACATGCCCAGCGAAATCCAATATTTTGAGGATGTGGTGTTTCTTAGAGGCATCGGATACTTTATATGTTTCACATTAATTCATTCCACTACTCTACTTGTTCGGTCTTGGTGGTGAATCAGTACTTGAACACTATCAATTTGTGCTTGGAAAGAAAGCCGCTTGAGTACAACAGACTACTAGTCTATGAATTGAAAGGAGAAGGCTAAGCCAAGGCCAAAGCTCACCCAGAGATTGTACGAGGCTATGTAGATGTGAGCTTTGAGCAGCTGAGCAGCTCACTTCAATTCGTTCCCCACGAGAAGGACTTTTTCTTGTTGAACGCTCAGGCTGGTTTCAACGTACATTACTGCCACGTAAGAAGCTATGTAAGTAATTTGCTTCTAGTCAGTACTTCGATGCTGGAAGAGTGACTTTACGGTTGTCATTGACTTCCCCGTTGCCAATATACAATTGCCTTTCACTTGTTAAAACTTGAAAATCAACCATTTACATTTCGACTCCAGGTTACATCGAGCCTAAGCTTCTGAGCGACGCCTATCGCTTCCCACTTCGACTCACTCCCAGGGATCTGCCACCAACCTAATACCACTTGACCCTCTCAAGTTCTTATCCAATGCTTCATTGATGCCCTTCAGCCCTCCAGGCACCTTTTCAATAGGAAGCGGTGTTATGATCCCAGCAGACAATCCATGCGGGATGTATTTCTCTATCACCCATTGCTGCAACTCACGATTCTTTTCCTCATACAGCGAATCAGGCCATGGCTCAAACACTCTCGTGACGCCATCAGGTAAAGTTTCAGGCCCAAAAGCTGGCTGCGTAGCATATAATCTTCCACCGCCTTGAGCCACGAGCACGTTTGCTGTGATTGCGATGGTGTTGGGTAGCGATATTGTGTCGACTACGATATCGTACGGTCCATCAGCCACGAGCTTCTTCATAAGATCATCTGGCTCGATAGTATGGTCCAATACGTTTGCACCTCCTAGCTTGCTGAAGAATTCATGATGCTTTGGTGAAGACGTGGTGGTGACGGTGTAACCCGCTTGCGAAAGATACTGAACAGACAAACCACCGAAGCTGGAGGAGCCACCATACACCAAGACCTTCACGCTCTTCTTAGCTAGCTTGAATCCATTTAAAATCGGTTTTTCTAATCCCACCCTTCCACTGAACAAGCCAACCACAGAAGTTAAGTTCATCATCAGACTCGCCGGAACAGCGAGGTCCATCCCATTCGGGATTTTGCTGACCATAATATCTCCAACAACGACATATCTTTGAAAAGCACCATACTGATTGCCCTTGACCCCAAAGGCTTTCGAAACGACGATTCTATCGCCAATCTGGAACTTCGTGACTGAAGAACCCACTACTTCGATTGTGCCACCAAATGCAGATCCGAGGATTGCTGGGTAATCGATTGGTATCACGCCGAGTTTTGCGATCTTAGATTCAACGAGGTTGAATGCGATGACTTCATTTTTGACGAGGATTTCGTTTGGGCTTGGGGCGTAGAGCTCGACTTCGTGGATTTCGAGAGGAGCTTTTGGTGCTGAGATGACGGCGGCGAGGTTTGCCATGTTGGCAGGCGTCTCTCGCCCCTAGATATCGGGAGTGAAAAATACGAGGACTCAATGGGCGATTTATAGAGGCGTCACTTGCTTTATATTAGAAGCTTTAGAGAAACGGAATTATCTTCCTGTGTCTAGAGGAGTCTTAGCGAATTGTTGTAAACAATGCTGTCAAATCAACGCCCCTCGCTAAAGCTGCTTCTCGGCCTTCGGCATTACTGGCATAGCCCGATAAACCGAAAGAAGGGTACAAGTATTTGACGTAGCTGCTTGGCTTGGTAATGCCCAGCATTTCTTTGACATAGTTCATGTTCCCTTAGTCGGACATATTAATCGAGGGGTGTCATGTACTTCCTTTCGGGAATTCTGACCGGAGGGGGTAATCACCTTCTCGTGTAACTTTGCATCAACAAAATATCAACACATGTAACCGGGCAAGGAAGGTGCAAGACAAAAGCATACCCCGGTTCACAACATGAGCTGCAAAGCCAAAATGATAGCGCACGTATTAACACAGAGAAAGAAGTAGGCAGAAGTGTGTAGGTCAAAAACGCCAAACTCAACTGAACTTGAAGCTCACCCTGGGATGCGTTTTAGGTTCCAATTTAAAATCGTAATTCAATACGTCTTCCGATTCAATCCGCCGAAATTTGGAGTCGTAAGGGTGTCCCAACTCAAGGCAAACGCTTTGAACTGAACCCATGCAAAGCTCGTGTACCAGGTAGATATTTTGTTCCGTTTTCTCAACACCTGAGCATCGGAGATCGTAAATTGTATCAGTGTATCCAGCTTATGGCTCGAATCCTGTCAGTTAACTGTGCATGCTAAAGCCTGCTCTATGCGCCAAGACATCCACCAGATCTAGCAGGAATAATGCGCTACAGACCAACAGACACTTGTGCTTCTCTATAATGTCCTATAGTATGCCTGATTGGCAATGTATTCAGCAATGACAGTGAACAAAACTAACACAATGATCTCATGATCTCGTTCAGAACGCGATTCTGATACTTGTTCGTGTAGAGGAACAACATATCAGAAGCACCAAATCAAGGTGGCATCCCCATAGCTGCTTCACATTATGGGGATGGGATCATCATCCCCATACACCCAAGACCACGTGAAGGCAAGAACTCATGCCTTCGCAACACGGAATTGGCAGATGCTAAATATCGGCTGCAGAGCGTGGTGAACCGCACGCCTCATGTGCCGAGCTTCACAATAGAAACAAAGTCCTTAGGGGACGGGATGAGTGTGATCAGCCTCGAGGAGTTTCACTGACACCTCCGCACTGATATGCGGTTCTTGTCAATCCAGGAAGTTAAATTATGAAAGGGCAATTGAACCAGAAACAATCGTCATTTCAAAAATCGCCATCAAAGTCAGGAAGATCAATGGTGAAACTTGGTGCTGCAGATCAATTCGCTGGTAACTTTGACATATACAATTGTCGTCCGCGTTACTTGCGCACATGAGATCTTTCGAGAAAGTGCTCGCAAAAAACTGTCTACGACAATTGAAAGCATTGCAGATTGTTCTCGTATTACTTTGGTAGGATGTCTTAGTTGGCCAACAAGAACGAGAATGGCAGTGTATCGTTGGGAATCAACGTGACTGTAGTAATAGGTCCTGATAACCTCTTATGAACCCCAATATCGAGAAAGCTAGATAACACAAGAATAAAGCAGCATTGCCATGTTTAAAATGAGGCGCTAGTTGAGATTGAAGTGTCTCCTTGCTAGCGCAATGTAGCATGCACGAAGACACCAAAATTGTATCTTTCAAAGTAATAATCTCATGATGACAAAAGCAAACAATTTTACTTCCTAAGAATATTCATGTACTATCGCTCTTCCAATTTGAGAGCCTTCGGCGACTAGTCACTGAGCGGCTTTACGTCAAACTTCCAAAGTGCTTGAGGCGATGCCAAGAAGCAACTTGCTTACGCGCTAAGACCTCGAGATGCTCCACCGAGCCAATGGATTCACGAGGGGAATATCGGTGGTTTTCCGAAGCAAAAAATTGTTTACACGACGGTGTAATGTACGCTTGATGCGATGAAGATTCCATAGGATGGAACATTCCCGATGACACTATGTAGATGCATATATAAGTACGTCTTTACCTTCCTTTGCCATAGTTTTACAACTTTGTTTTTAGTCACAGACCTTAGAGAACCAAGATGACTACGCTTGCTGACTTCATTCGGGACACGCCTTTCGGGCAAGGCGTTCGCTGGATCTCGGGTGCTAGACTGTTCAAATATCCTGAGGAACATCCGGATTTCTTGCTCCTGCATCCGTCTCTTAAAGCTGCCGAAGAAGGCAGGCCGCCGGCTGAAAATGAAAACGAGTCAAAATCTCCAGGTAAGCTGCAAGAGAGAAAATCAAGCAACATCAAGCACACCACTAACATCTCTGAAGAGAGAAAAGAGATCACCGGTTCACCAACCCAAAAATCAGGAGATCATACATTGGTATCCTGGTGTTCCCATGATGATCCCGCAAATCCCTCAAATTGGTCCTTCGGAAAGAAAGCTTGGGTCCATGCCTCAATCAACTACTACGCCTTCGCTATCTACATGGCCTCTTCCCTCTACACACCAGCAGCCCCAGAACTGATACGCATCTGGGACATCTCCATTACCGTCTCGTCACTCGGCCTAGGAATATTCGTTTTAGGCTACGGGATCGGCCCTCTGCTTTTCGGACCACTGTCTGAGATCCCAGCAATTGGACGAAGCTGGGTGTATTTCGTGACGCAATTTCTGTTCTTGGTGTTGTCAATTCCGACTGCGCTTGCGAACAATGCGGCCGGATTTATGGTGTTGCGATTCCTGCTGGGGCTTTTCGGAGCTCCGGCATTGTGTATTGCTGGTGGGACGATTGGGGATATCACGACAGCGCTTTGGTTGCCATTTATGTTATATGTGTATGCGTTTTGTCCTTTGGCTGGGCCATCGTTGGGGCCGCTTATTGCAGGATTCAGTGTGCCTGTCTAGGGGTGGCGGTGGTCGATGTGGGAGGTTGTGTGGAGTGTTGGGTTATCTTTGATTTCAATGGTGAGTGAAGCTCCTTGGCGAGACGCTGGTGTCAACTGACATGTGTTGTAGATCTTCGTTCCAGAGACATCAGCAGCTACGATATTGTATCGTCGAGCGAATCGCCTACGAGCTGTGACTGGAATCAACTCATATCGTTCTCAGCCTGAGATCGACCACCAACACATCTCAGCTTCGCTTATTGTCAAGAACTCGCTCTTCATCCCCTGGAAGATCAACGGGCTGGATCCTTCGGTGCTGTTCACAAGCTTGTACTGCGCTCTCGTCTATTGCATCTTCTATTCCTTCTTCGAAGTGTTCAGTTTCTACGGCCTCGAAGAGGCCGGCCGTAGTAGATTCTATGACTTGCCCAATCTATCTACCTACCTAGTGCCGACCTGAGTACGCTAACTTGAGATCACGTGTAAAGGTAACCGCTCGTTCCTTCCTTCCTTCCCTCGCTGCTCTTCTCTCACTCTTTTATCCTTGGACTTTGGATAAGCACAGAACAGGAAAGAGGAGGACGGAAAGAGGAAGTCCTCTGAAAGAGAGGAGGATCACCTATCTATCACTTCAATATTGGTGAAGTGGCCGCTCGTATACATGGATATGTACGGCATGAACTACGGCGAGATGGGTCTCATTTACCTGGCTGTTTTGGCTGCCGTCGTGGTTCGCGGAGTACCGTATCTTGGGTTTATACATTTCGTGGTGAACAAAGCGACCAAGGAGGGGAGAAAGATCCAGCCTGAAACACGACTGGTACCAGCTTTGGTCGCGAGTCTCTTCATGCCCACTGGACTGTTTCTCTTTGCTTGGACTTCAAATCCCGACATCCACTGGATCGTGCCCACCATAGGCGTGTTTTTGGCCGGCGGAGCCTTTTGCATCATAATACAGAGCGTTTTTGTCTACATCGCTCTGGCCTATCCAGATTATGTGTCGAGTCTATTCGCTGCGAATACGTTCTGCCGAGCGGTTCTACCGCTGGCGGCGGTGCTATGGAGTGGACCCTTATATCATGATCTGGGAGTTGGACGTGGGACGAGTATATTAGGTGGATTGTGTGTTGGGTGTATCATCGGTGTGTTTGGATTGTGGCATTGGGGCCACGTCTTAAGGGCGAGGAGTCGATTCGCGGTGAGTGACTAGTGGTGTTACTGGTAGTTGTCTTGACTTCAGTGACGCGGAATAGAGTAGGAACAGTTTTAGATGGGAACGGACGCTTATGGCATTAGATAATACGACAGATATGCCCCCTCATTTGCGTCGATCTCTAAATAACTTGGGGTGGGTCATTACATGTATCATTTTGACTATTCCAGGTCCAATCCGCGAGAAGACTCAATATCTCCAGGCGACTTAGACCTGAAAGAGGGACACGACCCCCTGGAAGCACAGACGCTTCAGTTAAGTGCGGGGTCAGCGACACGCCTGAAAGATACCCCGCACTCATGCTGCAGCGGCCAGCGGAACTTCCAAGTCCATAATGAAAATTCCCAGACAGTAAATGAGCCATAGCTAGCATAGTGCAGTCGTTGTAGGTCCATGTAAATCCGCCGGACTCAACAGGAGAGCTGGCGTTCTCAAAAGGCCATTTTGAGTTCTGCCCGTAGATGGACAGAGTAAGCCAATCAAGGCAAACTCAACATGAAATGGAGGCCATTGCTAGTGTGGGTGGTCCTCTTCTTGTCACAAGGATCAATATCGTGTCCCATCATTGGAAGGTCTTTTGCCTTGGAAGTCTCATGAAGAACGTTCCATGAGAAAGCTATTGACACTTTGCACTGTGGCTCTGTTTGGGTTGGCATCTGGCATCGATGTGGAACACCAGCCGAGGCGGCTCCTGATGAAGTTCTTGTCAATCCTCGGAGCTTTGCCAGCATCTACCAACAAAAGACCCTCGTCGTCGAAGAACAAACAAGAAATGGCGAGCGCAACACCTATGGAGAGGTCCTTGCCGCTTTCGCAGGCAACAATGATCTTGAATTTGGCAAGTGTCTCGGACTTGCTGCAATCCAATGCTTTTTTGATAAACCCAATGATGAATGGCAGAGACGTCCTGAGATTTCGGCTGCCGACTTTGTGAGGACCAAGTCCAACATCGACTCGTGTCAGGGAAGTCTGCCAGGTACTCTGATCCGTGGTTTTAGGTAGTAAATTGATTATGCATGTGTTTTTTTCAGCCTCACTCTCAGCAATGGAGCCAGTAGGCGCCACGAATAGTATTGTGGTGGGTTTGACAGACCGAATCAGATGCGCACCATCACCACTACTCTTTGCTTCTTTGACGAGTGATTCGATGAGTTCCGGCATATCGTATTCCGCAGTTGCGAGAAGAGTCTCTTTGTTCCTCCAAAAGAGAGGCGGAGTCAGCCCATGTGCCCAATTCTCCGTATCGTCCCCCGCACCTTGGATATATCCACCTTCACTGAGCTCGCCCCCCGGAACTCTCCGTGACACAGTGCAGCAGATTATAGGATGAAATTTCTCATATATGGAGGATGTTGGCGCGAGATTAGACTCAGGTGTAACCCAAATTGGACGGAGAGGCTTCGTGATGTGCGAGCGGAGTTCGTCTAGGGATATTTTAAGTGATAGGAGAGCCTCGGCAAAAGATGGAAGGAGATTCGTCATTTGCGCATGCTCGGACTGCGAGACAACTTGAGGAGGAGTGTAAAGGTTATGTAATTGGGTCTCGTTCGGGAAAAGCACTCGATTGAGTACACTGCACCATATCGGAATTGTCTTGCTCAGAGCATCGGGCATTCCTACTTCTCGTTAGAATAAGTCAATCACACGGAAGATTGACGTACGTTTGCCTCTTCTTGTAGAATCAATAATTATACACCTATATAGATGCAATTAGAAATGATTGACCCTCAACGAACAATGTAGCATACCCATCATTCTTCCCAATGATTTCTAGCAAATGTAAATTCAGCCTTCTCGAACTGAACTTCCAAACGCCAGTATGCCCATCCGTACTCTTGAAATATGCGCCCCCTCCCTTCAATTCCGGATCTATGTACCAGCTCCCACACCTTTCGTTCGCAATCATCGGTCTGCCATAAGCTTCTGCGACTTGCCGCGCGAAGGCAGCGTCGTGCAGGATGGACTGCAGGCGGTTTTGGATAGAGAGAGTCGATCGTTTGAGGTCGCCGAGAGTTTTGGAGAAATTGTGATTTGCTTGCTCTGAGAATATAATCTCAGAGGTTGTCGTAGGAGCGGGCATCGGGAAAGTCAGAGGACTCTGTGTTACGTTGTGAGCGAGGGTAGAGGAGAAATTGGTGGGAAGGCTTGACGAGGCTGAGGAAAACATAAATGCCAAGTCCAGCGCTGTTTGCTCTGTTTGCTTGGTTTCCAAACTCGCTTCATCTCCAGCCTCTCCTCTTCTTCACAAACTCAACAAATGATGAAAAATCCGGAATCCAAGACCTTCAATATCCTCCGTACTGGATCTGGGCCGAAGACTGGTATCATACGCAGGAAAGCTGAGCGTCAGCACGCTCCTCAATGGCTCAAGCATTTCTTGCCTTTACTTGAACCGTTGACCATATCGACATCCTTTTCAATCAAGTACTTCAGAATATCAGATGATCATCAACCTTTTTGAATCAGACTTAGTCCGGACTATGGCTATGGAGGCTTTCTACCATAATTGGAAATGATTCCACATCATTATGTCCACTTCGGGGAGACCTGGATGAGTGAGACTTTCGTCAGCAAGTATTTGCCTTATCTAGCTGCAACGAGCCTCTAAATCCCGAGCTTCGATGGTATTTCTTCGGAATTGGAGAGACATGCAATTCGAACTCCTCGTTTATTCTTTGATATGAGATCATTTTCAAGACTGATCGGGTGCCTTGGAGATTTGCATGTAGAAAGCAGAGCGAGGCAAGGTACATATTGTACCAAGTGCCCAGCTCCGGTCTCTTGGTAGGACCACACAATTCTGGGTGCTTTCATACTTCACCAAACTTCACTGTATTCAAGATGTCGGCTTGCTCATGTCTATGTGGAGCCATTACATATGCGTATACTGGTTAGGATTCAGCACTCTGACATGTTATTCGGAAGCTCATGTTTACAGGCGAGCCTATCGAAACAGCTCTCTGCCAGTGCAACGATTGCCAGAAATGGTCGGGAGGAGGCTACACACCCAATGTCATCGTTCCTCGAGATGCCTTCCAGATAACCAAAGGACTCCTCAAGTGCTTTACAATATTGGAGAGTCGGGGATGAAGCATCCGCACTTCTTCTGTGGCGGTAAATCGCATCCTCTTTCCTCAATTGTGATGGTACTAATGCTTGCATACTACGGGTCCACTACCTATGTTCAGCCGGTGGCTATGAGAGGTATAACAGTCATCAAGTCTGGAACTCTAGATGAAGATGCGGGAAATATGCCTATTGCGGTCGAACGATTCAAGAAGTACATGGGAGACTTTGCGACCCCCGTTCCTGGAGCATTACAAGCCATATCGATGGTTTGAGATCAATTGGGAGAGGCCTCGTTGGAACTAAGCAGCGTGTCCCTTCTGCTTCTTTTCAGTATCTCTTCTCTCGCACCTCCTCCGTTCTGGCCTACGCCGGAAAGCGATCAGAACCAGCAGCTTAGCTAGTTTTGTACCGTTGACAGATTCATGCTACTTAAGTCCCAGGTCCCAGAATTTGGGCATCTGTTTCCATCTTACCACCCCACATTCGATAGAAAGACCGCTGCAATCAGTCTCGCAAGCTGCTTTTATTGTAAACTATCAGTCATTGGCCAATACTCGGACGAAAGAAGAAGGATGACAACCTCGACCGAGGTGCTGTCACGTGAGGCTCCTGCCATTTGGAGTACCTATGTCGGGCGATTCACTCCCACCCTGTTCGGAACAGGCAGAAACTTCGCTACAAAGCCTCGCCTCTTCTCTCTCAACCTCTCTTGAATTCCTTCTCTCACCATCAACCTTCTCTTCCCTACCATACCTTCTACCAGCTCCCATTACCTGACTCTGGGTACACTTCTCCTTCCTGGTCAAGACCATCCAGTTCCTGTCCTCATCCACATCACTGAAGTCCTTGTGGCGCTTCATTGGTTAGAATTACAGTCTATTCACCTTCAGCTCCGACAATCGGATTCCTTTTGTGGCAAGATCGACTTGATAAGGGCGCCCAACGAGGCTATGTCCGAGACTCTGTCGTCTGTCACCAATATCAAGCTCGCTGAGATCTCCAAGCAACGAGCCATGTTCGAAAACACCAAAGCCGATCTGCTGAAGAAAGTTGCTGCAGAGCCCAAACTTCGAGAGAAGGCGGCGATTCTCCTCGAAGGTGTCAAAAAGCTAATTGCGGCCGGCGAGATCAAGGCGAACCCGAGCATGTCCATAGCCAACATCGAGAAGTATCTTAGCCAAGCTCGCTACGATCTTTCGGTATCACGCAAGCTTCTGCAACACTGGCAGGCCAAGCTTGAGAACGAGCTCACTTCTTTGAAGTTTGAATATGCTTGTCTTTGCGGTCACCTGGTGGAGGAGTGTCTTTCGGTCTCTCCTCCTAGTCTCAAGGCTCCCTTCAAGTCAGACTTTGGTTTTGAGACTCTGGCGGAAACTGACATGTTGGATCAACGAATGAAATGGGAGGCACTGGCTTTCGCTTCCTTCCCTACGGATACAGCTGCTCTGCAAGCATACCTCACCCGACTCTTCATGCTTTCCCCAGTCATTGCAAAGGCACATCTCACATTACGATAATCAATCGCAGCGTTCGAACAAAAGATGAACGGTCGGAATGGGAGTCATTTTAACGATGTTTCTATGAGCTGGGTCATCACCGGCCTTTTGCGAAGTGATCTTCTCACTGAGGAAAAGCGGATTATTCTGAAGGAATTCCAAAGCAACAAGGCAGTGTTGTCGGAAATTGCTGACGTTTTGAATATGAAAATGATATCTCTTGACAAGTGGGAGTGGGACCCAAAGGGTGTTATGATCGAACAGCGCAGATTACTTAACGGCCGCTCAAGATTCTTCCATGATGACGAGCTGTTGCAGGCTATGCAGTTGCGATACATTGGGGTTGAATGGTCAGTCCATCTGAAAGCCGCTTTGGCTGAATTTCAGTCTACTCCAAATCTTTGGAAGACCGCTTCAGAGTTTGTATCAACCTTGGACCAGGAGCGCCGCAAATACTTCCTGGCCGGTCTTCCCTTGGTCCCAGAGTGTTGTACGGTGGAATCAATCCGCACCGAGCACTTCAAGGAAGAAATCTTTCTTGAGCAGCTAGCAGACAAGGTTGACGAGGTCCGTGGAAGCTATGACGACGATGGTCTCGAAGATGGGGATACACGGAAGAGCAGTTTGCAGATCACTCAAGCCCTTCTGCACACTTTGGCCACAGAAATCATTGTCGGGCGAGCTCTTGGTCAGGATCTGACTGTCGTTCGAACTGACTTTGCCTCGTTCGGGCCATCTCTTCCTCATTTGACCATCACCACCGTCCTCAAATCACTCGGTGTCTCTGATCGATGGGTAGACTTTTTCCATCGTACTCTGGAGGCTCCGGTAAAGCTTTTGGAGGACGGTTCTGACGCTAGCGTAAATACTCGCGTGCGAGGCACGCCACCCAGCTATCCAATGAGTGATTTCATGGCAGAGGCTGTTCTGTTCTGCTTGGACTTCTCTTTCAACCAGGAGACAAATGGAACAAGAATGTACAGAATGCATGACGACATCTGGATCTGGGGATCGGAGACGAGCTGTGCTAAAGGCTGGGATGTTATGATGAGATTCGCGGGTCTTGCTGGTCTTGGTTACAGTCGTGAGAAGACCGGCTGCGTGAGGATTGGCAAGGAAGGAGGTCAGGCATCGCAAAGACCATCCAATCTTCCGACTGGAGACATCTGCTGGGGATTTTTGAAGTTGAATGCTCCTAGTGGGCGATTCCTTGTTGACAAAGCTCTGGTTAATAAGCATGTTGGCGAGCTTCGTTTTCAACTTGAAGCTTGTAAGTCCATCATGGAGTATATCCAAGCCTGGAACATATATGGAGTCCGTTTCTTTGCGAATAACATCGGTAGACCAGCGAACTGTTTCGGGGTGGCACATGTTCACATGATGCTAGAGACCTTCCGTGATATTCAGTCTCAGTTATTTGGCTCTACAGAGCACTCCGCCTTGAAGAACGAATCGACCTGCGATGTTACATCCACCTTGCAACAGCAGATCAAGACGAAAATTGGAGTCGATGTCCCCGAAGGATATATCTACTTTCCTGCATCAATGGGTGGCCTGGATCTGAAGAATCCCTTCATCAGCCTGGGTCTTGTTCAGGAAAGCATCCACAAGAATCCTCGATCATTGATGGCACAATTCTTCGAAACAGGAAAATTCGACTATGCCCGAGCCAAAGCACACTTCGAGAAGGTGACTGTTCCAGCCCGAGAGAATGTTTCGAAGAAAGAATTAGCAAAAGACAAGTTTGCTGGCGAGCCATTCATGTCATTTGCTGAGTTTACTCAATACCGCGAGCAAACCTCAAAAATTCTCTACCGAGTCTACAAGGATCTAATGAGAGAGCCTTGTCAACAGCGAGTAGTTCCGACTCCAGGCGTCGTCGAAGCTCTTGGGCGCAAGTCTTGGGACGATCTTACTGCCTACCAGCAATGGGTCATCGAGTTGCACGCTGATGATATTGTACCTCGCTTTAGCGGCTTGAGTATTGTACAACAAGGTTGGCTGCCAACTGGGACGGTTTCGATGTTCCGCGAGAGTCGGTTCTAATGGAAGGGCTAGATGGTGTACCAACTCTGGCGTTCTGACGTTTTAGTCAATGATTGTGGGGAGTGGAGAAATCTGTGCTTTTGTATCTGTGCGATGACATGGACAAAGATCTTGCTTTTGCGACTCGATTGCTGAACGATCCTATTGCTCTAGCAATGACGGGAGATATCGACGGAAAGACAGAATAGCAAATAACATCTAGTGCTATCAATCGTCTTCCTCGTGACGCGGTTTCTCAGAGTGCCGCTTCTTTCAAGAGTAAGAACGGTTGATAGAAAGATGGTAGCTTTGGGATTGTTATCATCTCATGTCAGTCGCCGATTGAGAAGAGCGAAGGGACTCTAATCATCGAGTTTCTCGTTAGCACAAACATGGTCTCCACATGCAGCAAAGGAATCGCTGCAACGAAATGATCAATTAAGCATATAGACGTGAGCTAACAAGAGAATACGGGGGCATAATGGACCGACGCACCCCTTGTTGCGTATGAGTTGAATACACGATTGAGAAGCATATGCAGAAAATACTAAGTAAAACAGGCTAGATGGGTCTCCAATTGGTTCCCAACAAATTCGTTCCACTTGAGATGACAGAGTTTTCTTGGCTATTTGTTGCAGAAGAGCGCATCTGACAGATCCTAGGAAGTCTGGACGGGTGATATTCTTTCACCGACCCTCACGTCCTTACTAGGAGAACTGGTCACCTGCCAGAACGGGGGTTTTACGGCGTTGCTCTCGATTCTGAATCATGTACGTTCGATAGTATCATTTGACCAACTATCCATGTTCTGTATTCGCGCTCGACCATTTCACTTTCGCATCGCCAAAATTGTGCTTCAAAGGCAGATGAACCGGCGGTCAAAGATGAAGAAGCGGAAAATTTCACATCGTCAGCTTCCATCACTTGAGCTCGAGTCTCCACTAAACAGAAAGCGAAATGCCTCCAATCATCCGCTGTATCCGTCACGGACAAGGCTTCCACAATGTCGGAGCCGGCGCCTACACGCTGCGAGACCCAGGCCTGACACCTCTGGATGAAGAACAGAGTATAAGTCTCGGCGAAGCCTCGTTTCCCGACCAGTCGAACATCTCCCTCGTTGTGTCATATTCATTATTGCCGAACCATACAGACTGCATTCACGATTTTCAAGCCCGCACTCACCTCAAGCGGCAGATGTGCGCCGCAGATTCTCGCCCTGCCAGACATACAAGAAACATCAGACCATCTGTGCAATATCGGCTCTGAACTGACTACACTGAAAAGATCGATTGGTGAGAGGGTATGGCCAGTGGATCTGTCACGTGTCAAGGATGGCTGGCACAATGAAAACCGGCGCAAAGTCGCTACAACCCACACAGCGATGCCATCAGCGCCCGGGCTGTCGACGCCCGACTGAGTTTGCGTCGCATCATATAGGACCCAGTGGGAAACGGTGATGACGATGTTCACGTTGCTGTTATCACGCATGGGGGTTCTTGCATTTCCTTGCGGAGGATTGGGGTGATTCGTGGATGTACCCTTCTACCAGTTGACGTAATTGCGAGACTAGATCTTATGTTTTTGAACATGGTGTCATGGGCGATAGCGGGGAAGCGAGGCTGGTGGAGACTATTGTGAGTCGCTCGAAGAGAGGGAAGGAGTGTCCGAAGTTTGGGAGAGAGACACAGCTTTAGTTGTTTCCGGTTGCAATGCGGGAGTGGGAGAGGCAAGGTCTGCAACGTCCTGATACGTGGGTTTCAAGTAGATCTGGGGCGGATTGAGACGATGAATCAGAGACCTCGGGATCGTAGGATGACTATGAATGTACTTGGGCGAATCATGACTTAATAGTGGAATGGTTGTCAATAAAGCCTCGCATATTGCTTGTGAGGCAAAGTCAGCCCAACAACATAGAAACCTACAAGGAATGCCTAGAATGTCGATGAAATAACTCGTCCAGGATCGGATAACAAGAGGATTTCTCATGCCATATCTATCGCCCTTTCAGCGTACCCTAATAGTTGCCCATCCTACCAATAATGAGGCAAACGATTGACGACTTGTAATTGGTTGAATCTGCCAACGCCGCCCAGCGTTCATCCTAATCCAGGAAAGCTAACAATAACACCTGCATGACCATAACTCATACTCGTACGGCTCAAGTGTCAAAAGTGTCAATATTGTAGCGTACGCCCTGTTGTTGATAGATAGCCGAGGCGACAGTGTTTGTCGATGCTGATTGGTGGTGCATGCACCCTGAACCGGCGTGATTCGACTTTCAGGCAGCAGCGCCTCTCATCTGACAGCCTCACTTTCCAACCTTTTCATCCTACAACAACACTTCCGATAACCCCAATTATCAAGACATGCTATCTTCGACCAGGACGGTAAGTCCTCAGTAAACATGGCCTCCTCCCGGGCCTCGTCAGTAACGCTTGCAGATGAATCAATTCACGATGACTTCGGAGTCCCGATGGACATTGACTCCACCGACGAGGACGTTGAGAAAGAGCGAGATTTCCAGCTCCCCAACGAGTATCTCGAGGTTTGCGATGTTACTGATCTGGGACCGTCAATGAAAGCGGCTCGAGATCCTGATGTTCGCATCTTGAAAGCCGTTCTTGAGTTGAGTAAAGACGAGACACTGGATGAACGTCTCAGCTCTGCCGTCTATTCGAACCAGGCTTACTTTGGAGCGAACGATTCTCCGCCACCAGGAGGCTCAAACCACCGCAGAAGCGTTGCTCACCAAGGCTCTGCGGATTTTGGACCACACAGCGTCCGATACTGCCTAGAAGGGGTAGGTATCACCAGCCCGCTGATGGAAGCAATCCGTGCTCGGTTACCCGAGAATGTTGAGATGCTCCTTGAGGCTGGCGCTGACCCAAATGGGGTTCCTCTCTGGGCTTCGGAGATGTATGCAGCTCTATTTTTGCGATTTAGGCCGCATTTACCATCATACGGTCGGAGAGATGTTGCGACAAGAGCTACCTTATTAAATCTAATGGATCTTCCACAACTGTCTATGCTCACTCGAGAGGAAGTGGAAGATAGATACTACGAGGGAGTTGCACCATTCTGGTGCGAAGAAGGGTTTGTGAGAGCAGACTATCATCATCATGGGGAATCGATGCCTTCCCTAGTGGAAGCAGCGAGATCGGGGTCGATCAAAATATTTGACCGACTCATCGAAGCCGGAGCAGATCGCAGTTTCTGGATGAGGCCGCAGATTGAAGTCCCGAATCCTCCTACGTCGAGCAGCCTAAGTGTGTCAAGTCCAATACACGCTGCTCTCCAGACTCGAAATTACCAAATGCTCGAGCGTATCCTGGAATGGGGGTTCGATCCTAATACTATGCCTCTTGCCAACCCGACTCGCTGTTTCACACCCACTATGGCAACGATCATCTACAGAACTGAGTTTGACAAAGGTGCCTTTGATTTTCTCTGTCAGCAACCTGACATCAACCTCGAGATACGGACGCCAGTATACCAAGTCCATATCCTGCATTTCGCAGTCGCGACTCTTGATCTCGACTTACTTAAACATGTCAGTGCTCAAACGCCACTGCGAAATGCAGGCGAAACGGCACTCGGCCATACGTTACTGCACATAGCGTGCATGCCTGCCAACGCCTCTCAAGTTCAGAGGCATTCGGAAACAATCTGCATGTCCATCAACGAGTCGCGGGACCTTCGTGCCCAGAACGATACCTTTTCCCGTCAGCCGTATTCTGTCCGTCCCGACTTCTTACCGGATGTTGAGACCAGTGAGGAGGAGCGCGAGAAGCAAACAGCGATGGTGAAACATCTCTGGAGCCAAGGCATCCGGATGTTGGAAGTTCAAGATGTTCATGGTAATACTGCACTACATTACCTTGCTGGCTGTAAAGAGATCAATTGGGACTTGATATCGTACCTGTGGGAGCAGCCAAGGGTCAACAGGATATGGCAAAAATCATATAATCGATATGAAGCTTCACCGGAGGCCCTAGCGCGGGCCAATCAGCGGGCAACAAACGATGAGGAGCTGGAACCTAGGCCATGGAAACCGTGGTTCGAGAGCTCATGGAAGGTTGGGAGGGAGATTAGGAAGAGGACTCTGTGGAAAAGATTGTTGGGCAATGATGAGGTGGCTAGGAAAGAGCTCGATTGCTATTGATGGGATGGAGGGTTGGTTTTGAGTGTGGTGGAAGTGTTCGATCTGTCTGTTTTTTTTCTCTTTTTTTTTCCACTTCGGTATGTCTGTCTCGGGAGTTTCGGAAGTGTATTTCGAGTTCAAGTAGAGAATACTTGACATAGCAAATCAGTCCCATACACTTTGAAAGCGTCTTTGACCGTCCCAGAGGAGAATCCTGTCGAAGCTGGACAACCACGAGTCCGGCACCCTCGGTCGAGTACAGTAGCACCCAAGATACCGGGAAGCGGATGCCACCGGAACATCATATCTCTCCTTTTTTTGAAACGTCATCTTAGTTGCATTTCTCCTGGGCTTCTTGCCACGCGTATTCGTTATCTCGAGCTCAAGAAGCATCAGCCCCTGCCCAGGTCTTGATTCGCAACTTGCCACTATCAGCAACCTCTTGTTGCAACTTGGTACCTTCCTTATCTGAATTTCAAGCCGACCAGCTTTTTGGACTCTTACCATTCCCCATACCGTCCTAAAACATAGCTTGATCACAGGGCCATTGTCCATTTCTGCGTGGCGCAATGAAAGACGGGCTCCTCTTGGCCTTCGGTAGCCTCGAGGATAGATAGTGTGTGTGGAGAAGAGCACTAATCACAGCCTTGCCTCTCGGCCCTCGTCTCCCATTGCACAGGTTCCAGCTCCGTCGCCATTGCCTTACCACTCAAAATCATCTCTTAACTTCTTGGTGCGTTCCACGCCAATGTCTGTTAGCTAATAATCACGTTGATCGGACCTCTTACGTCGGCCAACCCCTACGCGATTTCTGGGCGCCACAACCGAGACCGGTCCTAGTTAGACCTAACATCCAACGGACCACTTAGCATTTACGAGCATGGAAGGTCAAGAACATAACCAAGATGCCCAATGATGCTATTATTTTGTCAACAAATGCCAATGGTCGGAGAGTCATCTTATCTGTGATTATTGCTTGTGGTCCAAGACCCGGCAATGCTTTACCCCACTTCTCGGCGTTGGTGGTAGGTTGTGATTCTGAGAATTCACGAGTGTGATTCACGGTTCGACACGGGCTTGTGATTCTGGGCAGAGATGTAAGGAGAGTCGTCGCAAGCTGTTAAGTAAGTCGCGTTTCCCATTTCCATTCTCCTATCTTCTCGTTCCGCTCGTGTCTTTCCAGCTCAGCTGCGACCAAAATCCCTTCCTCAAATCTGCTTCTGTACTTAAGCGAACCCATTTACTACGCAACAGAACCCAATACACATTACTCGTGATCGCTAAGATCGCACGCGACAACAGCCTTGCTCACCATGGCGAGCCAACTGCCCGTCGCAGATCATAACGAGAAAGGTCTCGGAGGGGCTGGCCACGATCTCTCCTCGACCGGCTCTCCGAAGCTTGATCACAGCAACACAGCTGGATACACACCTGAGGCTAGCGCTTGGGATGGAACTGTGCGAGATGATAATTTCTATACCAGGAATGGCCTTAATCTCGAGTCTTTCAAGAAGCGCAGTTATGGACATGGACTTGTTGAACTTGACCGTTCGATGAAAGGTCGTCATCTGCATATGATTGCTATTGGTAAGCTCAACGGGAGAGACAATTCTGCATTTACTTTGAGAACTGTTGTCGCTGACTTGGAATCGTTAGGCGGTTCCATCGGTGCTGGTTTCTTCGTCGGCTCGGGTGGTGCTCTTTCTACTGGTGTAAGTCTTTCGCCCACTTCGCAAGCTCGACAAATCCGTCCTACAGCAATCGCTTTGGGACAGCGAAATCGAACCATAACAAAGACTAATCGAAGTTCTTAGGGTCCCGCATCCCTTCTGATCGACTTCAGCATTATCGGTATAATGATGTTCAATGTCGTATACGCTCTTGGTGAACTCGCCGTCATGTATCCCGTTTCCGGTGGTTTCTACACTTATTCAACTCGTTTCATCGATCCATCTTGGGGTTTTGCAATGGGCTGGAATTATGTCTTCCAAGTAAGCATTTCCCACATGATATCATTCTTAATGCTAACGAGATGCAGTGGGCTATCGTCTTACCTCTCGAGTTGACAGTTTGTGGTTTGACGCTGCAGTACTGGCCTGGAGCTCGTGACGTCTCGATCGCTGTCTGGATCTCTGTCTTCTGGGTTGCCATTATTCTGATCAATATCTTCGGGACTCTTGGTTATGCTGAAGAAGAGTTCTGGTCCTCCTGTTTGAAACTTGTCACTATTGGTGTGTTTTCCCTCGTTGCCGCTCACATGCCTTATGATATGGCAAAATGAACGTGGATCAGCTGCTGATGGATTTCGAAGTCGTCTTTATGATCATCGCCCTCATCCTCGTGTTAGGAGGTGGTCCATCAGGCGGTCGATACGACTCATACTGGGGCGCACGCTTGTGGTACAACCCTGGAGCATTCCGAAATGGCTTCAAAGGATTTTGTGCCGTATTCGTCACAGCCGCCTTCTCATTCGCGGGAACTGAACGTGAGTACTACCATACAAATCTCAGCTCTCAAAAGACATTTCAATGCTAATTTTACTATCCTCACAGTCGTCGGTCTTGCCGCCGCCGAATCTGCAAACCCCGTCAAAGCCCTGCCAGGTGCAATCAAGCAAGTCTTCTGGCGGATCACCCTCTTTTATATCCTCGGTCTCTTCTTCGTCGGTCTGCTCGTTGCATCCAACGACGAGAATCTCCTTGGTGCCGAGAACCCCTACGCGGAAGGAGCATCGCCATTCGTACTAGCAGCCCGTTACGCTGGACTGAATGGCTACGACCACTACCTCAACGTCATAATCCTCATCTCAGTCCTCTCTATTGGTGTTTCTTGCGTGTATGGAGGGTCGCGCACGCTCACTGCATTGGCTCAAGAAGGCTATGCGCCGAAGGTCTTCACCTACGTCGATAAGTCCGGTCGTCCATTGCCTTCGGTTCTGGTGATTCTCATCTGTGGGGCTCTGGCATATGTCAATCTGGATGCACAAGGAGAAGTGGTCTTCAACTGGCTTCTTTCCTTGTCTGCTTTGGCGGCTCTCTTCACTTGGGGCTCGATCTGCCTTGCTCACATCCGCTTCCGTAAAGCTTGGGCTTATCACGGCCATACCGTCGATGAGATCCCGTTCAGAGCCGTCTTCGGCGTTGTAGGATCCTGGATCGGGCTCATTCTCTGTATTGTCGTACTCATCGCTCAGGTATGCTTTCTCCTCTTTTTGGCCCCTAGCTTTACGCTGTTGCTCTACTACCACCCCATTGCGAGAAGCAAGCTAAGATATCGCCCAGTTTTTCGTTGCCATTGCCCCGCCAGGAAACAATGGCGATCTCAACGACGCAGAGGGCTTCTTCCAAGCGTTCCTCACTGTTCCAGTCATCCTCTTCTTCTGGGCTATCGGGTTCTTGTGGAAGCGCGAGGGCTGGCTCCGAACAGCCCAGATGGACGTCGATACTGGTCGCCGCGAGCTAGATTGGGAAGCTATCAATGCGTTCCGTGCTGAGGTCGCCGCCTGGCCGACGTGGAAGAGGTTGCTGCACAAGCTCTTTTAGGTGTTGGGCGCATTTGGCTGCGATGAAGGTGGATGGCTGATTTATGTCACATCTTTGAAGGATAGCTTAAGGGGCTCATTATGATGCACTATTATGGTTCAATGTATAATGTAGCTTGAATGGCATGGAATTTCAACTTCAAGTTCTTTACTTTAAGATGTTGTGGTTGTCCCAAGTTTCCCTGCTCACTGTCGTGGCGCTAAGCTCGATACGATTCACGTCACCTCACAGTCAAAAACGAAGTGATTGCAATGTCGTTTTATGGTATAAAATCTTAGCCTAACGTTCTTTATTGCGTATCATGTTTGAGAATCTACGACCTGACACTGTCTCGTAGCTGTCAAGCGTCAGGTACGACTTTGAGCGTTGGTGTCGTTAAAAGAGACGACGAGGGGTTTACTTTCAGGCACTCGCTAATTTTCAGGTGCCTTTCAGGGCTGATGCTACCCCGCACCTAACTGAAGCGCCCTTCATCGGTGCCCATGAGGTCTGTAATACCGCTACACTTGAAAATTCTCCACAGCTTGAGGAGGTCACTGTGAGTGATACATACATATCTGCGATTGGAAGGATACCGCTCTCTGAAATTTCATCATGAACATAATTACGATTTTCAACGCTGAACTTAAATTCTCGCAGCTGCAGCTTCTTGTGCTGTTTCCGATTAGAATAAGATTTCGCATCTCGTCGTCACATATGAAATGGGCACGCTGCCAAACAGGACTTTGAACCTTGTCGGAAGATGGAACAACCGAATTTCGAGTTTCAGATCCCAAATTCCCTCTACCGCTGTGACAAACATGACTGCTCGTAGGCCTGTGTCTCACCGAGGAAAATCAATAGCCTGCTGACTGTAGCGCTGTCATTTGAGCCAGGGCCATTTGAATCGCTCAGATGATGTTCACAACTGCCTTTCTAAGCTCGTGACCCTTCAATTGACAAGAGAAGGTGGTGGGACAGAACATGTACTCTTCTCCATTCAAGCTAGATATTCCGTTTCCAGCTCGCTTTCGGTTCTGGAATAGATACAGTGAGCTGATGGCTGCTCACCAGTGTCCCGTCGCGTTTTCACTGGATGTGAAGTGTAGCTCGGAGCTGAATGGTTGCATCGCAGCGTTGTGGCGGCGCTAATGTGAGGTTCGTCCGATAAAGGCATGCAAGTCATCAGCCCAGTCCGTGCCTTGTCTATCTCTTCGAAAAATGTCTACAGCAGCTCTAGACTGATATGATAAGTTTAGGTTCTCATATTCTCCTCAGCTTGATAATGTTTCCCACACATTGTAAATGTGCTTTGACTGTAATATAGAAAATGATTTGCAGCGGAGTGCCGTACCCGTCTTTTGATCCTTCCCACAGGCTTGCAAACAGACGAGACCAGTCGGCATCACCAGCAGGAGATATAATGGGGTTTAAAAAGGCACAGGTCTAGTAACGGAAACATCCTCATAGTACTGGAGCCTAAAAAGTTCTCATCCGAACCTTCTCAGTGCCTTGCAGCATGTGGCTCAGCTCCGGGGACCGTTTTCATTGGATCTTGCGTCTTATGCCAGCAGTTTTCGTATCTAGTTGGGTCTTCTGCCGATGTCAGCTTTTGTAAGGCACAGCAACTGGACTTCTCTGTTAGAGGCAAAAGTTGTTTTGGTTGCATGTTCTACTCAAAGAATCTGTAATATACTGGGGTGACAACACAAGATACATCAATATATATTGTTGAGTATGAGAATGCAAAGCTTGATCTCTGAACGCAGAACAGCTTTTGAACACTAGAAAGAACTTTGCTTCTATATTTCTTGGGGACCTCACTCTCCGTGTGTCAGAGATCCTGAGAAAGGTTCAGATTCGCTTAAAAAAAATAAGCTTGTCTCTCGCTCCGGACGTGTTGCTACTTTCAAATTTCCACTCACGCGTCTACTCTACCTAGGTCGAATACATTTACGAGAGCACCAATCAAGAAAGTACAAGACACTTCCTTCACTTCGGTCAATCAAAGGGCTTCATGTCAGACTTTTGCCAAGCGGAAGTGATTTCGTTCATGTGTACCATGGTATGGCTCGCCTTTCAAGTGACACAATTGGACATCGTTCCTAAAGCACCGCCCCGTAGTCGATGTAAAAGCTTTGTAAGTATTTTTTAAATCTCCATTACGTCTGACTCACCTTTATCGAGTCTCCCTGCGTTGGCGCTTGGACGTGTTATCTCTACTTTTGGGCCCAGATGCAGTTACCCTTGTTCTTCTATGAGGAGTTCGATCTTCTTTCGCTCTCGTATTTGGATATTCTGACTTCAAGAAGTAAGCATTAAAATTTCTCGTAGAGAAGGAAATAACCGCGCATAGGATCCATTTGGCACCGTTCGGTCCCAAAACGGGGTTGCGCAAGTTGCTTTCAACTATAAAACCCAAAGGTTTTCCATGCTTCTTCATTTCTTATTTCCCAGCACTTCCAAATCAACAGAAAAGTCGTCCTTATTACTCTCTATTTAGTCCATCATGGCTCTTCTATCTTCTCTCAAGCTTGTCGGGCTAGCATATACCTTTCTTGGTACTTCAGTATTGGCTCAGAACCTTGGGAAAACTTCACTTTGGGGTGCCGGTATATCCCCACTCATCGATCAAAGTCTTTGGCAAAATTTAGTTCCAAACCCAAGTGCTGTCCAGCAATGGCCTGCAGGCTCTATCCCGCAGCGATGCGCTGATGCAGCGAATTTCGAAACTCCGAAGCTCAACCCTGCGGATTTTGAAGTGTTCAGCGTCAGATATGCAGATTGTGGAACCCCGTGGGGACCTTGGTCGTTCTGTAGAGTAAGTCAACGCAGGTGCACATCAAATCACACTTTCAGGTTACTAACTGCAATGTAATAATAGCATCGAAACGCTCCAATCAGGTAACCTCTTCTGGCTCGAAGACACGAGTCAGCAGCGAATTACTGACCAGTCGCAGTCAAGCAAGCATGATTGACCTTTTTGGGCGAATCCCTGTTCACGAGCGACAATGGATTCAGCATGTAGTCGCCATTCCAGGATCTAACTCTGCATATATGGGAAGCGCTACAATTGTATTCCGAGGAAGTGTCGGTACACCCTCTGTATTTCAGCACGAGATTGGCCACGCACTCGACTTCTACAAAAATGGTTTCCAAGCGAGCGCCAGATGGGAATGGTTCGACGCAATCCGACAGGACACTTGTGTGCCTGACAACTATGCCAATACCAGTTCGTGTCCTCCACTTTGAGCTCACTCTAGCAAGTGCTAATGATGCTTTAGATGCCGTCGAGGACTTCGCGCAAATTGGTGTCGTCTCTCTCTTCGCAAATGTCAACCCAGGAGGTCTGGATCCCGCCTTTGGGTGGACATGGCATTGCCTTTTGAACCAGTTCACCATCTACAATGCGTTTCAATCAGACTCCATGACTCCTGGGGGAGTCTGCACTCGTCGATGGGCCGATAGCGCCACCATAAGCACAAGAGCAGCCAAGACAGCACCTGGAGAGGAAGTATTGCCCAAGCCTGGAAATGTTTTGGGCATGCCAGGTGTTTTTGCTATTCCATTTGAAGTTCGAACAGATGATACCGTCTTCGGTACACTCGTGATAAACCAAACTGAGATTGAAGCTGCTGCTGTCAGGCAGGATGCTTGGGCTGAGGAGACGAATGCTGTCAGAAGAGCTAAGCGAGCACAACGGATCAAGTCGTAATCAGCGGGTGGGAGGACTTCGACCACAGAAAGTTTCCGGGCAACCATTTTGTTTATGATCAGGTAGTCTTTATACACACATGAGAGAATTAAGTCACGGACTCGGTTGCCAGCAGTTATATTCTAGTTTTCATATCGGATTTATGTTTTGAAATGCGAAAGGTATCATGCTTACTTGGATATTTCTCTCGATTCTAAGAAGCAGAAAGCTGTGACAACTGAAGTCAGCATGATTTGAACTGATCTTTCTCAGAGCGCAATGACTTCCACTTCACATTCTTCTCGTCCAAGAGGCGGTGTTGAAGTTGAGAAATGCTACCGTTCAGATCCAAAAGTCAAGTACTAATATTCGCATTTGATCAAGACGGAAGTATCTCGAACATGCATATGCCTCTCCCGTCATTGTGGCTGAAGCTGAAGTTTGAGGATCAAGATACGGCAGCACTAGCACAGATATTCATTTACAAATTATAACTGCAATACAGAAGAAAAAAACCAAAGGAAAGTCAGAATTATCTTTCGCACAACTCTTTCCTATTTCTCGTTGCCCTCTCTGGTTTTACGAAATCTTTCCGAGGTTCCCTAGTATGTGAGGGGAACATTCCCAGGAAGTGTGGTGAGCCCTGTTTGATAACGTTAGAACAGCTTAAGTTACTCGTGGAACAGCTATTACTTACACCCATCAACAGGCTCGTTGATCGGAGACTTCTTCTGACACTTGATGGAGTTTCCAGCAGACTGTGAAGGTGTTTGTGCACACTTATCAAGATTGCATCTGGCATCCATGGCCTTCTGCAAGCTGTCGCCTTTCCAACCAAACAGGTAGTCGCCATGATTACCGTATCCGGTGCTGTAAAATACATCAGCATGGAATAGATATTGTGCAATGTAGACTTACGCATCGCCCATGGAATACACAAATGGTTGAGATCCATCCGCGGGCCAGATAGACTTATCATTGAACTGGCTGGTGTCCCACATGACTTCGAACATGACTTGAGGAAGTTTGACAGGGTGAGATGCAGGACAAGGCCCGCCCGACTCGAATGAACCGCTGCTGGGATATGCTACATGAGTGCGATGGTCTGGTGAGTCCAAATTCTTGCCATCCCAGCAGCTGCAGATCAAAATAAGCGATGGTCAGCTCTAGATCTGGGCACTCATACGTGGGAGAGCGACAATAACTTACGTTGGGAACATAATTGTCTCGCGGATTCCACCAAGGCAGGTACCCTTTGGAAGTTCAGATGTGTCAGCTCCTGTGCAGGGAGCACCTCCAAATGGCTGTTGATTCTTGCCGAAGCAACGATGGCAGACTCCTTTGGGCGCGGCAGACGCTGAGCGGATCATAGGATCCCCGACCAGCATACGGAAACCCTAGGAATTGTTAACAGTTTGTCCAGTGGTAATGATGCCAGACTACTCACAGGCTTGAAAGCAGTGACCTTGGATTTCCCATCATACGGCGGAATATAATACACAGTCAACCCCCCCTGCTGCGTCAGACCCTGATTCGCCATCTGTGGTACACGTTTGTAGGTTCCATTACGAGCTCTGAAATATAGTACCGCTGTCCAGTAGTTTGAGAAGTCTTCGCTGAAGGTGCACGAGGTACAAGAAGATAGCCCAACAGTATCATGGGCACCCGCTTCCATGGAGGCATTGAAGGAGTTCCCGCCCGCAATTTGATGGAGATGGGTGGAAGGCAGAAGTCCAGGATTTCCGATCGGGTCGAGACGCTCAACCACTAGTTGCGAGCAAGCGAATCTAAGCATAGCTTGAGAGACAGCTCCATACGTATAGAGCGCGAGAACGAGAAGAGAATTTAGCTGCATGTTTGGTTTGACGTTGACGACAGCCGGAGTGCAAGTATGAGAAGAAGAGAGTCAGTAGTTTCAGTAGATACAAGTGGCGCCCTACAATCATAAGTAACAGAATTGCCAGCACTGAAAAAGAAACAGTACGGCAGAAACGGTTGGATAATCCAAAATGATCATCATCGGCTTCATGGTCTCCACCGATTCTAACTGCCGATGCACGAACCCTGGTTGGGTAATTGGTGAATATGGAGTGCATGAATTTCTGATTGGGTGGATAGAAGTCGATGATAAACTTGCACCTTCCAGAATAATTACCGGAGTTTAAAAGCTTGTACACTAATATAATAGATTAAATCACAAGTCACAAGGTGTGGGGAAGCCTTTGCAAGGGCACTGTCAGAAGCGAAGGGGAACACCCCGAATCTGCTATGTATTGATTCAAAGGGTATGTCGGTAGACAGAAGTGGGAATCATCAAAAGCCTTGTAGGATCACTCCACCTTCGTCACCATGACTTGATTGGAAGTCTTCACAATTTGATTACATAGTGCTGTGGAAACGCCACCAGGGCCTGGCACTGCTGCTGAAATCACGGATGTTTTGACCTATAAGCATACAGCTGCAATGGAAGGTTGCTTTCTTTAGATTTCGTCGCGATTTAGAATATTGGAATTCGTGTCCCCTGCATCTGACCGAACCATTCGCAGTCTGGTTGTGTTGATTTGTGGGGAACTTACCTATCGCTTCGATGTTAGCTCTGTGGGGACCCCCCCTATTTAGGCGAGTGATCGATCAACAATGCTGCCTTCATGCAGCAACGCAGTGCTATATCTTGTTCACATGCAATTACTACCTATATTCCAGAACTGGAAAATTTCCTCTCTCTGCATCAATTGCGTATCGGAATGTTCAGTCTGACAATACAGCATTCTCTACCTCATTCGCTTGTAGCACTGTCATTGTTCGCCTGATGCGGCTGCTCACTGCAAATGTCACAATGGCATAATGAACATTCTGGGTGATCAATCCTAATTTTATCTTCCCCTCCAATCCTGCCGTCATCTTGCTATCCATTCCCCTTGCTATGCGTCTTCATATGCCGAGCCAGCTGATCAGCTCAGCAAACCGCTTCTTGCCTGTCTATTGGGAATACTTGCACCACGGGTGTGGACAGAAGAACTCCCGAACACTCCCCTGACTCTGGGCGGGGTGCTGTTCTCGATTGTGTCTGGTGAGATCTTTTCGGTACTGGAAGCCGCGGCTTGGGCAGCCTTGCACAAGACACCTGAAAGGTCGCTGGTGAGATTTCAGATGACGGCTGGCGTCGTCAGTACCGAGAGATATTCTGAGTGTTCAACTTTCTTACTTTAGTTGATAAGGTTTGGTTGCGATCGCAGTATTTGCTGACGACTGTGGTTGTTGTGGCAGATGTCTTTACTGAGTCTGTTGACTTCATATCTTGGCATATCTTGGAGACATGTCCATCTGTGTCTCGGTGTTAGTTCTTTGCTGATGGTCTTTGATGTCACTCGAGTTTGCCAACGCACTTGGTATTTGAATATAAGTTGGAAGACGCGAAGTCTGTCAGTTTCTTGGAGTATTGGGCTTCTTTGAACAATGAAAATGTCAAGTCATGATTATTCGCCCACCGCACCATGATCGCTTCGACCAAATAAGCACTGGATGCTTTAAACTCTCTCCACGGTTATTATTCTGCACGGATCGCCTTGAAGTGCTTTGAAATCGACACATTACCCTACCTATGTAACGCGATCAGATACTTCGTGAACAAAATCTATCATCGATTGACATAATTGTTGGTCTTCCCATCAAGACTAGGGAAGTTTTAGGAGTGTCAATCTTTCGAGTTACTCTTTCTGCATTCATAGTGAATCAAATCTGAAAGACTAGGAAAATGTAATAAGAGCTATCAGATACCCATGGTAAGTTTAAAAGCTGCTGATTCTTCTGTACGCCATCTGAAAGTAATCTAGCAATGAGTGAACCACCGCTTCGTGTCAAACGATAAGTTCTCACCTTTGCTGAAGATGAAGCCAATACTGTACCTCACCAGTCTGTTAAAGTTTCTTCATTATTGGCTGGCTGCGTTATAATGCCAGCTTCAGGAGCTCAAATATGGATATACATTAATCGCCAGACCAAAAGCTGGCTCACTGTGATTAATTTTCAGATCACGTGAAATATCACGGGGTGTCTCAAGGGCTGCTGACTTGTCTGATCAGGGGACCTCGCAGAGGATGCGAGCCAGAACGAGATGACCTTACCATCAGTAATGGCTGAATGACCGAATTGTAGCGGAATGTGATCACGGAACAGTGGTTGGTTCTGGTTGGTTGAAAAGGGTGCACTCCTGGAGAACGAGGACAAGAGCCTCGTGAAATGTACCTTCTCAAACCAAGAACGCTGGGTTGTTGCCAGAATCAATTGAAAGGATGTATCAACATCCGACGGTGATGTTTCGTGTATTCATCATGTGTTCAAGATCATGATTAGCCAAGAAGCCGACTTTCTCTCAAGTATTCACTGCCCGCCAGATTACCCTAGGATGAGGTTCTCATGACAGCAACTGCGCTCAAGTAAGACAACTAAGTAAATGACCTAAGTCACGATCTCGATGCAGTATCTGTGGAATAAATGAGTATATCATGCATAGATGATGGGAGTTTAAGGCAGACTTCTTGATGGATATTTGAAAGTATCACAGACTGCCCAACGACGATTACAGAGTTCACAAACGAGACTTGGAAATTCCCCAATAAACAATTCGAAAATGGCATGGAATTACGACTATGAGATAAGGCGAAGGTCCACTCGAAGACACAGGTCAAGCAGACATGTTGAATACGAGTATGCGCCGTCTTCCTACCGAAACAGATACAGAGGTAAGCAACCACGCTGGTGGTATGCTACGGTCCTAATGTCAGCTTGTAGATCCACCCTATCCAACTCACTACCCCGATACATATCGGACGAACATCACAACTCTGCCAAACGACATTAAACTGTCAGTCTTCGATCACCTCGATCCGGTGTCGTCGGCCTGTCTAGGGCTATCCAGCAGACACCTCTACCCGTCCCATAGGTACACTCACAAGAATGTCTCTCTATACGAGCAAGCAGATGGGAACGTACCTCTGTGCTTTCAGCTGAGAGACTGGGCTCCGGAAGACTTGATGTTGGATCCAAGGTCAGGAAAATATATCAGCCGGGAGAGATACGAGAGGCATGAGAGACGAGAGGGACGATCTGAGAGGAAGAGACATTTCTGGGATGGGAGACTGAGGAGAGTTGGCAAAGTGATGAATTTGAGGAGTAAGGAGGAGAGGCTTAGAAGAGTTGGAAGAGTTCATGATCTTAGAGCGACATACTATGGAAGGTGGAGGTGAGCACGGAACTGATGTTGCGCTGCAATGGTTGGTTCGATGATTTCGAGACTGTATCTGAAATCTTGCTATGCTCCCGTATGCCTCTCTAAGTCTGATGCTCATAATATAGGCTTCTCGTTTTTGGTAGTTTAGCATAGTTTAACACATTCTTTTGGAAGCTTCTTACAAGATTGAAAGAATTTGTTTACTTTCTGGTGCAGTCTCGCTAAATTGGGTCCAAGTCAATTTGTTCGGCCTGGCCAGACTAATTCATTCTGAACGTTGGAAAATGTTTGAATACCCCTGGCTTCGATTGTAACCTACTGGAGTTCGAGGCAAGTTATTTTCCACTTTAGCTACATTGCGTCGGCCAAGTTGGCTCTCGTGACAGCCTTCAATCTTGAAAGCAGACGAGGCCCGCCCAGCCGATCGATATGACGGGACTTCGCTGCTCAGAAGTCGGAAAGCCCTAAGTGGAATTTTCCACCTACCTCTCCGAATACACCACCAATTAACACTTTTTAGAGCAGTTCATGCCCAAGAAATAGCTAGATCAGGTATTGGTCACGTGTTATTACCCCGCCAATCTGCCCATGTCCTCGCCAAGGCCTGCTTCACAGATCTGCCCCTCTCCCTTTCGACACCAGCTCGACCACAATACCACAGCAATACTTGAGGCCCACAAAGCACAAGACCCTTAGAACATTTGAAGAGAGAAAAGGACTCTAGTAGTATATCTCTGCACTGAGAAGCACCCAGCAACCGCAATGGCCGCAGCAAATTACGAAGCAGCGATCTCTCTGATAGACGAAGCTCACGCTCAAGACCCAAACATTACGATCGTCGACGGCAAAGATGTCCCATACGAACTGCATTACGCGCAGCAGATGTCCCGCTACCTAGATCTACGAGCGCCAGATGCCTCTCCCATTCTTAAGGTCGCGATTCGCGCGCAACACTTCCGTCGCTGGGAAATCAAGCGCGACTCTTATCCGATGACCAAAGCGGGCTACCTGAACTGGCGGAGCTTCCTCAAGAAAAGACAAGCAGATCTCGCATCTGCCATTTGTTTGGGATGTAACTTCACGACAGAGGAGGCGGACGAAGTCGCAAAGCTGATACGGAAGGAGGATTTGAAGAAGAATGAGGAGACACAGATACTGGAAGATGTAGCATGCTTGGTGTTCTTGGATGACCAATTCGAGGCTTTCGAGAAGGGACACGACGAGAAGAAGATAATTGATATCCTGAGGAAGACCTGGGGTAAGATGAGTGATAGGGGCCATGAGTTGGCATTGCAGATTCCGATGTCCGACACCAGTAAGGAGTTGATTGGGAAGGCGTTGGCGGGGTAGACAAGTTGGACTCGGAAGCAATACATGAAACGATGGGTGGAAAACGCTTGAATGTTCTGGAAGACTGGAAATACGAAAGTCGGCTCGCCCGCAAAGACGGTTCATGACACATACATCGTAATTGTCGTGGATAAAGTATCAAGATCGCTCAGAAAATCGACGATTCGAGAGATCTGCCTCACCACCTCTCATCTTTCGCTCTATGCCTCGGCTCCCCTGGAAATTGTGTGACACTTTTTCCATATGGTCGCACCGTAGTCGGCGATTTTGCAAATCCGACGGAATGGTTCATGAGGATCATCGAGAGCACAAGAGAGCTGTACACGAAAATCAGATGAGAAGCATCGCATTCAGAAGTGCTCGGCGAGCTGGATGACTATATTCGATGTACGGAGATCATCTACACATTCAGAAGGTTGCATGATGACGCTTTAGTGATTCTTGCTAGCTATTGGCGACCTATAGTTGTCTCCATGCAGTAGATCTTTCTGTCATTGAAACTTCATCTCGTCACTTGTTTCGGATACCAGGTCACACCTCGGTGAACTCGGTCGTCGGTTTGTTGTACACGAAACTCTTGTATTCACTCTCAAATCGACAAAACTGCAAATCTTCATTCGAAATTCCTTCCCATATCCCTCTGAAGCAGTTCTGTTTGTGGCGATCTTCTGCAGCGATACATGTGACAAGCTTCACACCTATTGTGAAATGCTACATTGTCTTGTCAACCAAACTGTCTATTTCTTATCGCTGTTTCTCGCCCGGCCTCAGGTGTCACTTGAATCATGACAATATATATACGTCAACATTTTCCTTCAACTTAGCCGTTCCCTTTTCTTCAACAGAGTTCTCATAATCATTCATCATCACCCTTCATTATTTCAAACACACGCCACCATGCAATTCCTCTCCACTATTGCGTTCTTGACTACCGTCATCTCCGTTGCTAATGGCGTGGCTCTCCCACAGCCAGGTCTACATATCGCCATCAACATCCAAGTCTGTTCACTTTCCCAAATACCTCCAAGTCTCATAATTCACTCCCTGCTTACTTCCAAAACACGTACGCTGACTTTATCTCAGGATCCTGGTCACTCGAAGCAACCAACTGCTAGCGACCTCTTCAAGGACGACGGAGATGTCAAGATAACTTGTCTAGGCGAGTGGGGTATGTGTCACAATCTCTCAAGCCTTCTTCAAATCGAATCGCGTCACTGATATACTGAATATCTAGCTCCATGCGGTTGGCCTTTCGAGCCTCCGTGTTGTGGGGATCTCCAGTGTTCGCCGGGGGGCCAGCCTCGTTTCTGTCTTAATCTCCCAGAGTAGAAGCTTTGCGATGGCAAGACGACAATCGATTCTTTGAATGATAGGGTGATGGAAGTGTTGGTTTCTTGAGTGGGAGTTGCGCGGTCTTCGTATGCGGGACTTTAGTCATCAGTCAACTTATACGCAGTGTGAATGGCTGCAAGAAGTCTTATGACAGAGTATTGGACCCTATCAACTTCTACCTTTCCAAGCTCTCATTTTAGGTCGTAACCAAGGATTTCTCTCTGCTGTTGCACTGGTCTCATTCTTGCCTTTTCAATATGCTTCCATCCGGTGATGAGAGAGCATTTCAAGCAAAACGAAAGACTACATTCGGTGCTGTTCTGGATACTGAGCCAACTCTCGTGATATCAGTCAAAGTCCATTTCCATTTCTCATCACGTTCCCTTTCGCTTCGTCCTCCCTCATTACATCTTCTCCTGCAGTCCTCAACTGCTTCCTTGCTACACCCCTTTCGATATTGCCGGCAACCATCGGTATACCATTCGCCACTGTCGCAAGTCCATACAACACAGGGTACCTCACAAAGAAATCCGCATCAAAGCTCCAAGACCTCAAATCGAAAATCGCCGCATCAAACGCAGACGAAATCGTGTACAAGCCCGTCGAAGTATCGCGGGTATAGCAATCGTGGATACTACCCGGCCATTGAATCTTGAGACTGGAAGCTATGAGATGCACGAACGCGTCGCTGCGGAAAGTAGTGTTGCGAGTGTCGCGGAGACCTGGCCAGGGCGTGAAGTTGCTGATGTAGTCGTCGCCTTGGTGTTCGAGGCTGGTAAGTTGATCAGCAAAGACCCCATCGAAAGTCGCAAACTGGGAAGGATATGTGAGAATAAGGTCTTACGTAGCATTCATGAAAGCCGGTCTCGTCGCCGCTCTCTCAGGTGTAGGTTCCGACGCATAACGCAGATTGAGATGCATGAGCCGGAAGATAGCGAAGCGTTCCACAGCACAAATTCTGAAGAGGCCACTGTCGTCCAGTTCTCGAATGATGCGCCAGAATGGTGAGAGGCGGCCCAGTGCGTCCCAGCCATAGAGGAGAGCTCGAATAGGCACGTCTTCGCTGAGGACGTCTTCTAAGCGAGCGAGTGCGACGCCTTTGGGTCCGCTGGTGACGGAGCGGCTGAGATACGTCCAGATTGAGGGCGAGCAATCTGGCATAGGATGTGGCATGGGTACTGTCTGGTGTAGGGAACGAGAAAGCGGAGGAGGGGTGATGTAATGCGGAAGTGACTGTGCGAAGTCGGCTATTGGCGAGCCATCGCTGGTATGAGAGATTACTGACGACGATGAAGACGCTGACGATGCTTGGGGAAGAGGTTTCTTGTGTCGAATTCTGTTATGGCTGCCACAGCTCTGGCGTCTATTTCTACCTGCGTCGGGTTTGTGGATGCGATGCTCGGCAGTCTCATGGATAAAGGTCAGAGACGAACTTGGAGCCTTTGACTTCAAATGGGTTTGAAAATGTATAGCTGCAAGTGGCAACGACTCCGAGGATATATCTTCTGTTGAGATGTGAGAAGGTAAAGACGGCATTTGCTTGCTCTGAGGAGTGGTATAGGTCGCCTCATGGCTGTTGAAGTCATCAGTCGTGAGGTTTTCAGTAGGTTTGGGAGAAGTTGAAGTCGATGTGAGACGAGCAGAGTCAGCGGGAAAGCTGATTTCTCTGCTGGGGAATGTTGACTCGATTGTGTTCCAGGTAGATTCAGTATTTGAGTTCTGTCTAGAAACAGGCTGTCCTTCGACTGACTTTGAGGAGTTTCGTGTCGGTTGGGTGACATTCAAAACATCTGGTCGTTGAGGTTCTTCGTGCAGTGTAAGCAGAGCTCTTTGACTATATGCTTCCCATGGCATTTTGGATACATATCCAACAAGATCTGTAGAGTGATAGGATAACATATTCGATAATGTCTCTCCTCCTGATTGCAACATTCCATCGCGTTCTGACCACCCGGAGGGCAAAGGTTGGGAACTTGACACGGAGGAAGCCGCTTGAGGGCGACATGAATATCTAGCACCACCGGAAAACTGTCCTTGGTCATCATATAGGGTCCTGGGAACGCTGGTCTCCTGCGTACTGGAGCGGAGACGGAAGTTTCGCCTAGAGATGATCTGGTCGACCCCACGCTCAAGTCCTGTCTTCGCCCTTAGTCGAAGAGCGCTCGGCACAGGGCGGACTCCTTCGGTGTTCATTGCTCTCAATATACCACGATTCGAAATTGTGGCAGCATATGTTGATACTGGCGAAGACAATCTCAGGTACAGGTTATCGCGGCGGCGGGACGTTGAGATGTGCTGGCGAACCTGCCTCTGGGATATTTGAGAGAAACATTGACGGGCGAGTCCCGTACTTTACTAGGATGGTACGGAGCGACTTCGTGGGACCCGAACCTTACGACGTTAAAGCTTAACGCTCAAGGCAAGCTCGACTAGGCTGGTTTCTGTGCACATGAAATGTGATGCATAAGCCACAGTTTCGACGACAGCGCAGGAGGCCAAGGATACTTAGCAGGCAAGCTTTCCTGACAGTTCTCTTTTTACCTAAATGAGACTTAGCTCGAGCGTACTAAAGCGCCCTTCAAGCAGAGAACATGTTTCAAGCAGTCAAGCAATCGCTTGAGTGGTTGAGTGTGGGCTGGACCCGAGAAATCTCGCACAGTTCGGCTTTCTCGTTGGAAGGCCATGCATGTGCTAGCCGATATGAGACATTCAGAATCGATATTGTGAACCTTGACCTTCTTTGCTTCATACTAAGCGGAGTCGTGCTCCATGTCTTGTGGTTGGATTTTCAGATCTAGGAAGCGGTTCTGCGGTGGTTGGGCAGGCACTTGTGGACTTGCTTCGTCGGAGCCTGGAATTTGGGGAAGCTTGGGTACCTCTTCGAGGATATTCTCAACCTGGTATTCATCACCAGGACCTAGTTGTGTTGTCTTCAGTCGCAGTCGTGGGCTGTCTCCTTTTTCTGACTTGAATTGCAAAAGGACAGTCGTATCGCCGCGAACAGGATTGTCACCGACAGATGACCCCTCCAAAGCTTGGTGAGAATATTTGGATCGAGACCTGAAAGTAGGATTGCCCATTGTGCTGGCCATTCTTGTATCAGAGGCAGGGTAGGCCAGGGAATAACGATGACAGAGCAAATGGCTACTGCGATCATGAGATACTGTAGTCCTAGACCTGTAATCGTGATGTCGGAGCCGCCATTGGCGACCAAGCCACGGGCAAGGAGCAATGTATTTGATTCCAAATACGGTTTGGAGGCACCTTTCCACTTCTTGCAAAGTAGAGGTGCTTCGGGGTCCGAGATACCTGTTGTATACCGCGCATCGGCCAGGAGAGCGTTGATCGCCAGAGTATGATTCGCTGTCAAAAGGACGGTTTCGATGACCCCCTTGAGCATAGATAGCGAGAGCTCGTCCCTAATAGCAGAGGTGTTATGTTGCTGTAAATCTCCTTCAAATATCTGGAAACTTGTTTCAACGTTCTTCAGTTGTATTCTCTTGATGACAACGAGCGTAGACAGTCCAAGATAGACAAATCCTTCGCCAAAAGCTTGGGCGTAGGAACCATTCCAGGTCACGAAATCAAATGGATCATCTACACACACTTTATCCTTGGGATGATTCATACTGAACGCTGTTTTATTCTTGTTCCAGGAAAGATAGCCCTGGCAATGCTTGGTTTTGACTGCGCTGTGGTACGATGGGACCGTTGTCGATTGGTCTATTGAAGTCAGGTCTGCTTGTAAAGTGGCATTTGACGCCAGGGATAAGTCGACTGCGGATCCGAAGTCGGGATGGAAGAATCTCAAAGAATGTTCTGGTCCTGCCAGGTTCGAATTAGTTGCAGTTGCGGGGGCAGACACGTCCAAAGATAAATGCTGAATGGAATAATTTGTACGCGTGTATAGCTTGGGCGAGCAGAGTTGGAGCACGCTTTCGGAACCGATGATCATGGATGCAGCACTTTTGTTGAACACTGGTCCGTGGATGAAGTCTGCTCCATTCCTCCCAATCATAATCGAGTCATTCCCAGCAGCTTCGCTTGGAGAGAAGAAGCTATCCGAAAAGAGGGCCCCATAGTAGTCTTCGCTGTCAATGTTTATGAATATAGAGTTCAGTTGTACGGTGGTCTGAATATTGGCAGGAGTGAACGAGTATGTATACGAAATACTGACAGACGCAACCGAGGCCGAAACAACCATCCGCCAGAGGAAGGTAGACTTGCTACCATGCCGAAACTGAACATTGAGAGGAGCAGTTGATTGAGAATTAAGCAGTCTCGGCAGCGTGACTCCTCGATGCATCAACTTTCTCGTCAAGATTTTGGAAATCAGAATAGCTTGCAGACGAGGCAGTATCACAGAACTAAAGATCGCGAACTCGACACCCACGATTGCCAGCCACGACGGGATCGATAGAGAGCTGCCGTAACAGAGGGATGAGGTTTTGTCGTCGATGGGACTATCACGGGATTGGGTGCAGTGACTGTTGATGATCATGAAGATGGCAAAGATGAGGAGGATAACACTCGCTGTCAGGGTAGTCCAGTCAAATGTTGGTTTCCACCTTGATGAGACTGTTGCGTCTCTGTTGGAGGCGTGAGGCCTAGGTTGGATTGGCTTCGGCTCAGCTTGAGCGGGCGCTGCTTCCATGGTGTCAAAGGTAACTATCGTAATGGGCGAAAGAAAATAAAACAAAACAGAGAAAACAGACTCAATTGAAATTATCGTTAAACATATGCATTAGAGCTATGATTAGGGGGATTGTCTTTGGACTGAGAGAGCCTTGCGCTTCATGGTGGTTGTCCAGCTGAGGCAGGGCAGTGGCGCTTGTGGCGGAGGCTGGACAATTGTGGCTATAGCAGCACTCCCTTCTTCTTTTCCGAGAATATGGCAAGAAAGCATCGTATCATAAATATCGACTCGCAGAAGTACCTTTGAGCTCCTGCTCGAGAAAGTATCAATAAGGAACCCTTGGATTTATAATAAATGAATGCCCTGGGCGCCATACTACTTAGTATCGACGCTCGCTTAGAGTCGGGAAGATAGACTTTGAAGCCCGGACGGAGAAGTGCGTGCGTCTAGATAAATGGTACAACCAGCAGATTTCCGAATGCAGATAGAGGAATAAAATCTTCAAAGTGCGCCAGAAGAAAACATGTGGTAAGATAGACGCAACAAAACAGTACCTGCAAATAAAGCCACTGCTTTGTAGATAACGCGCAAGTTATTAAAGGCGCCGCTCTCAGGCCGTACAACGGACCTGCAAGATCTCAAGGGTGAATCACGAGAACCCACGATCGATTTGTTTTGCAGGTAGGGGGTACAGAGCTTGGATTTGTGTGACTGGAGGAGTGGACGGCTCAGAGTGCGTTGGGAGCTGGTGGTCGCATGAACACCAAGCCAATCTGCAACAATCTGACCTTCGTGACACCGACACGGGGAAGTCTGTACGGCCATGAGTTGGCCGGCGTATATGGAGGAGAGGCATGAACAATAACACAGCCCAGAGATATCGCAGGTAATGATTGTGAGAGTCTTTGCAATGACTATCTGGAAGATCTCAGGTCAATTCCTCCTCATTGAAGTCTCTCTTGTAGAGCTCGACACTTCAGAACCTGGACAGCGCTCGAAACTTACTGCCAGTTCGACTTAACCTTAATATTGCACTCGCATGAAGAGAAAGGTCTGTTGGCTGAGAATCTGGTAAGGAAAACAAAGTTTGTAATCGAACACCCGGTTGTCAGACTTTCTGGCCAATTGTCATCTTCTCGAGCTGCAGCACCAGAGATGCAGAGAGGGTGCATAACTGCGGCAAGCACAGGCTGTTACTGGTTTCTACAGGGGACCACCCCACTGAGCTGGCTGCATCCCCATTCGCCCATCCTCTGCCCCAGGTGTTTCCAGGCCTCGGCGTGCCTCCCCACCCGAAAGAAAATGGGCTGATAATACCGTCAGGGCCGTCGAAAAACTTACGATTTTGCAGTAGGAGGTTAGGGTTGTAGATGTGGGATAGGATTTAGATTTCAGATGAACAATTGCATATATAGAAGAGGGCTGACCTTCGCGCTCGTAAACTAGTGACTGAGCTTAAGTGACTGGAAAAGAGAGATATGAGGACAGTGTTTTCCATTTCGACATCTCACAAAATTGCTGAACACACGCCTCTGCCATGCTTCGGACATCTTTGCCCAGCCCGTCCTCGCCCTCGCCCTCCCCTTCGCCGCTCTCACCGTTCATTGCAGTTCGCCTGAGGGGCTTGTCGGGATCTTGACACCGCACGATGATTCGCGAGGTGGTGGAGGAGGTGCTTGGCAGTGCTGTCTGGGAATGGCTGCCATCCGCGTGTTGGAGAACTGCTGCTCGAATGGAAGATGTGTGTAAGTTCAAGACTCTTACTTTGGATTGATATTTCCCTTCTCTCTGTACTGTGCACTGTCCGGCATCGATTGGCCTTTCCTCCATTACCTAAACCGACCTGGACACGCTTCCGGAAATAGAAAGCTCCCATTCCGATTCCCTTCGCTGCCCAGAGGACAACATCCCCGAATTCTCCAGCCGCAGGACGCAGGACAGCTAGACCAATCTGTGTCACCACAATCGTGGAGTACAGCTTCGAAGTGCATCATTGGACCAGAATCTAGATTTTGGACAAACGAGGAGTGACATTCGTGGCTTCTCACATTGGCTGCGTCTTAATCTCTCAGCGACTTGAGGCTTCTGATATTGGCTTGTATTGCTGGGCCCTTCTGGCATCTCTTCCCCCGATCTTGGGATTTCGAAGGTTGGGCATCAGGCTTGCATGTGCCTGTCAATCTTTCCCTTGTTCGCCCTCAGTTGGGTCCCCGTCACTTTCTGGGTACAGTATTGTACCCGCGTCCGGCATCCCGATTGCCAGCTTCGTAAACCACACCACACCAAATCCACGAGAGCAGTTTTGCGTTGAATAAGAAAAGTCTTATATTGCCTCGATTTTCCATATCACAAACAGATGCAAACTCTATCTTGTACTTTGTCTTGGAGGTATTCGGCTGGTTGGTCATCATAATTAGGAGGCTTTCCTGTGGCAAATCGAGGTCGCTCGGTCCACCAGGTTCATCCCCCCAATCCACTTGGGCACTTGGCTGGCTGCCGCTCGCTTGCGGAACGCGACACAACTCTAACTTCACTCGACCTTCAAGGATCCCCAAGCTCCCCTCACTCACAACCATCCACCTCCACGCTCACCATTCGACTTTCAACCACCTCGATCTTGTCTTCGACTATATCCTGTTTTCTATCTGAGGCCTCTTCGACTTTCTGCCTTGGGTTCATGCGCTGCGTTTCCCCACAATGCCCGCTTGACTGGTAGCCTTCGAGAAGGAATTGCCTGCTCACGACGTCGTCGCATCTCCCCCTGTCGCACCATGAGCTCAACATCAAGCCTGACCTGCGATCCCTCTAATACCTGGACAAGCAAACAGAACGACTAGGACGAGCTACGAGCCCGGAATCCGATCAATCGATGCTGGCAGATTAAGGACAGAGATCCTCACTAACTCTTCAAAGTTCTCGCCTTAGGAACCACATGTTTGTTGCTGGCCTCTAAGGTCGCCGACAATCCAGCTTCAATGATTTGGTATCTGCTGTATCCGTTTCGCGGGTATGTATGGTGGTTGCGATGTGGTTGAGGAAGACTTGCTGATTCTGTTGCAGAACTACGGAACCGCCTCAGCTCGATAACAAACACCCCCTCCGAGCAGCCTTCACTCGTTATGGCAACTACTCGGCACGCCATCCGGTCATCACTCTATTAATATCAGTAGCCACGGCTGCCATTTTAATATACCCGTTTCCATTCCTATATACGAATGATTTCACCAGTGGCGCCTCGAACCTTCCGCATCATGTCTGGACATCTGCGCAACCATTTGAGGGCATCGGGACCACTCGCCCGGATGTTGTCATGCGATCAATATGGGTACATGGTATGGATGTAAATATGGGTTCCGAGGTCCCTGCTGACTTTGAGTAGGGAGTTACATGAAGGCATTGGAACCTGAGGTGCTGTTGCGCGCATTGGAGATACAAGATGAGTTATTGGGCCCAACCATCAACTTCGATCCAAGGAAGCCACAAGAACAGCGAATTACCATCAATGCAACCGCGAGCTTGACACCAGATATGCGAGATGTGTTCCATGCTGTCAATGGCGTGAGCGATTCATCCTGGTTCTTCCATTCCCCACTACAATATTGGTCTTGCGACCAGGCCAATATACTACAAGATAAGGACATAATCTCGACGGTCAACGAGCGCTCCCGCCAATCCACTTCGGTCAACGTAACTCTGCGCCATTCCATAGTGTTTAGTGGGAAACGTTTCGAAGATCATCGTTTGGTTGCTGCGGATGCATTGGTTATAACACTCGTACACATGTTGGACTCGCCTGTGGGACGGCAATGGGAGCAGAAAGCGGAAGCACTCGCCCGAAAAGGAACCGACAAATGGCGGCTTTACCCTGAAGATGGACGATCGGCCACCAATACCTTATACGAATTTCGATTTCAGCCTCTCTCCTTCCAAGACGACCTATTTCTCGGCGTTATTTACAGTCTAATCGTCGTGTACTTCTTCATCAGTCTATCGAAATTGCGTGCGTTGAAGTCTCGATTAGGACTTATAGTTGCAGTGACTTCGCAGATTGCAGTCTCCATCATGTCAAGTTTTACTATTTGCGCCATCCTCAAGATCGACCTTTCAAAGATACCGCGTGAGGCTTATCCGCTTGTCATTCTCACCGTTGGACTGGAAAATATATTCAGACTTATCAATGCGGTCATTGTCACGCCTTCGTCGAACTCAACAGCTTCGAGAATTGGGGAAGCTCTAGGCCAAACAGGACATGTAGCGCTTGCAGGCGTCACTCAGAATCTGGTCATTCTCTGGATGTTGTCTAAATACGTGTCTCCGCAAATCCACGCCTTCTGCACCTTCGCGGCCATAGCGCTCTCATTCGACTTCTTTTACTTACTTACATTCTTCACTGCGGTGCTGAGTGTTGATGTTCGAAGATTGGAGCTTAGCGATTCGCTGAGCAGAGTAGCAACTCTCAGCAGACCGACGACACCACAGCAGCAACCTAAGCAAACCTGGATGGATGCTATGTTGAGAGGAGAATCGGCATTTTCAACGCGCATTGCTGGGACCATTGTAATGACTGGCTTCATATTGATCGCCCAGTGGCATTTCTTCGATAATGAGAGTCTTGGTCAAACTGCCCGCCGAGTCGTGCACCTTTTGAAGTCCCAGCCACAGCCCCCTCGATCGCCTCAATCGGCTTTGCTATCCGTTGATATCCACCAGGCGAGAAGTCCGACAGCTTGGCTCCGAATGCAGGATCACGAAACAGCGCATGAGGTTATCAAAGTTGTCAAGCCAAACGCTAACAGCTATATTGCTCGAGTTTATGATCCTTTGGTATTTGTGCTCGATGGATCAGACAGAACCCCAACCCAGTTCGGCGTGCGCCCTTTTTTGCCTGCGGCCTATGACTTTGCGAGGAACCAGTTCGGAATTTTCATCATAACAGTCATCGTCACTGTTGCGGCTGTATCGATTTTGATGAACTATCTTCTCTGGGACGAAACATCCGACAATGAAAGTGACAAACGCCCAGATGACGAACCACTTTTATCAGTCAAGAGTCTCAATGGCCACAACCTGGATGTGCTCAGTTTAGCGGCTTCGCGTGATGGAGTTATCGCCTCTGTGGGCTTGGACAGGTGGATTCGTATCTGGGATGTCCGAAGAGGTGTGATGGGCTACATTGTCCAAGACTCTGAGTGTCGCGTCGACCCATTTCCGGTATTAGGCCTCGCAATAGACGGCGATTCGAACTGGTTGGCCATCCTTTCCGGTAAGGATCGTGTCTACCTTTGGAATATTCCTGAGAGGCGATGGGGTCCTTCCATGGAGGTTGCTGTGAACGGGCGAGTCCCCGTTTCGTTTTGCTTCGGATACGACAGTACAGAGCTCATCAACCCACTTCTTGTCATTCGTACTAACGGAAAAATGACCGAGCTTCACGTGGAGAGCAATGAGAGTATTGAGGTTTCCATCTGCCGAAGTCCTCTGGTCTGTGTTCGCCAGCATTTCGAAAAGCCTGTTGCTAGTTCACCAAATCCACCTGCTCGAGTCGTCACATCATCGAAGAAAGGCTGCGTTCATATAGCTTCTCAGCTCGAAAGTGGATGGGTTTCTGATTCTGTCGATATTCCCTGCCCACCAGGAGACCAAGCAATCACGTCTATCTTACCATTGCCAGCTTTAAGCTCTTTCCTTGCAGTTAGGACTTATTCGGTAGATCTTGTTGACATTGTCACCCACAAAATCACGCACACATTTCCGACTTCGCCAATGAAGCCAGACTCACTCCGATGTTTCCACTCAACTCGCCGCAGACCACAATGCGGCTCGGTGGGTTTGGCAAGCCTTGCGATTGCTTATACAAATTCAGAAACCGGCAATGTCATTCTCCAATCATACCTTCCTGAACGAGACGGTGACACGATTTGCTTTCGCGATCCTTACACCCCGGGAAGCAAAACTTGCTGCTTGTGGCGAGAAACAGTCGAACAAAGGTACGAGATTGAGAATCCTGGCTCGTGGGACGCATTGAAGGTCGGGTACCTAGTCGGAGTCAGAAAGCGCGAGCCGAAGGCAAGGCCGAGCCCTGTTGCCAACTCTGGTCTGCGCCGCAGGGGAGCAAACATACCTCGGCCGCTTACGTTGGGGCTTAACACTACAAGAGTAGACGACGACGTTTGGGAGGTGTGGTCGATCTCGGCTCGTGGCGAGAGGACTACAACACCACTATGCGGACATACCGACGACAGCCTCCTTGTACCTGGCCTAGGGCCTATGCACAAGATGGGCAGGAACTCGATCGCCGTTGGTCTTGGCAACGTAATCAAAGTCATATCGGTTGGAAACGACAAACTCGATGGTGGAGAGAGCTCGGCTGACGATGCTCTGTTTGTCGGTATGGCAGCTGCGACAGCAAGCAGAAGAAAGAAAACTTCTGGAGGTACGAAGAAAAGTCATTGAGTACCGGCGTGTACAATATTAGGCGCAGACCATTGAAGGCCTGTCGCTAAATAGGGTTGGCCATACTGCTGCACGAAATCGCAGATGGCGGGACATTTGAAATTATCACCCGGCAGAATAAGCTGGTCGTGTTGAGTAAGTGAAGAAGGCTTGCGATTAGGAAGCCAGTACGGATCAAGGAATTAAAGGAAGATACCCCCTGGAATAGATGTGTTACGGCCATCGGATGTTTTGTTTGCTTTGGGCGGACGGCGTTGTGAACATGTTCTGCGACAGTACCGCAGCCGGAGGTGGTGGCTTGGTTTTACTTGCCACTTTATAAGGGGAAATGGCGTTTGGGAAGGTTATGGATGGATGCATTTACGGCTTTGGCTGGTCATTGGGCTGTAGAATAGGAGGGCACGGAGCCTCAACCTTGTGGCTTCAGTTGTTTCGGGGGGTTGAGATGAAGAGTGTGGTGGCTTCTGTGGTGGCTGGGAATGTGGGAAACACTCCGCGAAGGGAAACATGATTAGTATTGGCACTGTCTGTCTGGCAGTTGACGGAGATAGCAGGCAAGCGAATATTACAATGAGACATCATCAACATCTTCCATGGTCTTTCCTCAACGTCTACTCAGTGTCTAACAGCTTTCCATCACCGCTTCTCGCCACTGGAGGATTCTCCAACTTCATCGCTCAACCAACCATACACTGCAGCGGGTACCTATCACAGTTGTAAGTGTATTCATGCATGTATTCACTCATTTAAGCAAGCTATCTCTTATCTCTTCCCCATGCCAACATCTCACCCATCTCAATCCCCCCCTCCCCCAACTTACTGCGGCGTATTATACCCCTGATCGGGATAATACACCGTGCCAGGCAACTTCGCATTCGGATGATCATACCCAAAGAACGCCTGCAGTCTCGGCCCACTAGCCGGGAACGACTCGACAGTCAAAACCGTGAAATCGCCCGGATAGTCCCAACCCCAGGATAGATGGAATGGGGAGGGAGAGGCGTTGTTACAGGGGAGGTCGTACCAGGCGTGGTACCAGGAGGGGGAGGCGGTGTCGGTGATGGTGCAGTTGGTGAGGCTGCCGTAGGTGTCGAGGATTAAGGTGTAGGTTACCGGGGAGGTGGGGGAGGTGGAGGTACGTGTGAAGCTGGAGGGGAGGGATGTCAGCTTGGGCGAGTCTGGGAGGAGTTGAGGACGGGAACGAGGGGACGTACTTCTTGATGGCCCAACCATTGGTGCGTGCTTGGAGGGAATTTGCTTCAGCAGTAGGATGAGCGAAGACCGCCGTGCTGAGAGCAGTGAAGATCGAGAAGATGGAGAGACGCATTTTCGCTCGGTTCGATTCTGATTGCTGGTTCTGACTGGAGGTGGGATGTGGTATGCTGATGATAGCTGCTGATTACTGCTTGCTACTGAACTTCAGAATCTGGACCGGATCGCGATACTTATATATCTGCCCCCTCGGTTCACATCTAGAGGTCTGAAAGTATTCAATGACGCAATACGTGCAGTATAGTCATGATGGCTTATGACCAGCCTGTTTCTTCCTTTGAGATCAGGGAGTGATAATCTCGGCCCCTGGCATGAGCTATTCTGCTCACCGACAAGGAAGTGGCGGAACCCGACAGATGCGGGAATGCGAGAGGTCATTTTCATACTGCGGCGGTCCTTTGAGATTGGCCGAAATGATGAGTGATTTTGTTGGAATTGCGTGAACCAAGACGCAATAGAGTCTGGCAAGACTTTGTTGCATCTAAGCCAGCGGTGAAGGTCTGTTTGTGCTGAGTTGAAAGGTCAAGTGACATTGATATGAAGCAAAATGTAACTCTCGTGGTTCGTGTTTCTTTGGGTTTCTTTGAATGAAGTCTTAGAACGAAGGGACAATGAGAAAGGTGTGTTGTTCCTTGGCAGGTACTGGGCCTTTGCTGTATACAAGTTACCCCCGTTTGCTCTCAGGTACCATCTTGTATTCCAGTAAGACAGGGGCACCAGGGGGATGCGGGGTAGGTAAGAATTATGTAGGTGACTGGCGCAGGTTCAGACACAGGGAGTTCATCGGGCCAAAGCCTATCCGGGAAGTGTTTTTGTCTCACAGTATCGAAATCCTGGCAATGCTTCGCCTTTCATCTGATTTTGGCGCTGTTTTTGTATGGTAATAATTGGGAAAGCGCCGAATTGCTCAGTCATCATTTCAACGCGAACTCCAATGCGAAGGCAAACGGTCCCCAAGAACTCGAACCTCAGAGGAAAGAGATGGAACGTTGCCGTACAAAATCAAACGGCAATTCGGCATCGGAACATTGCATGTATCCCGAGAGGTACGAATCTTCAAGTACCACATTTGGTACCTGATCTGCAATTTGTGCTACCATGATCTTGCATTCCTCCGAGACGTCTGTTAAATGCAACTCTCGTGTGTGTACATGTGTTGCTGCACCATGGTAGAATGCAAACTATCAGCCGGAAGTCACAAGGAAGACGAGAGGTAAAGTAGATGATCTAGAGGCTAGTGGATCTTTGTTGAGGAAAAGTGGAAACAAGACTACCGTGTGGAGGAGGCGAGATTCCACCTTTGGTGTCAGTGGCTGCCTCATTCGGCCTTTATTCGATGAAGGACTCTCGGGTTCTTACACACTACTGCAGCCAGAATGGGTCCCAGAGGGTATATGGGAGTGAACGCGGTCGAAGATTGCACATGAATCACGAGCAAGTCACCACGTCGAGTGTGTGAAGGCTCATCATGTCTAGAACGTGGAAAAGGTTCCGCAAAAGTGCAAAAGGCAAAGTCAAGCATGATTTGGGAGCACTGGGTCACAAATAAGTGAGGAATCCGGAAATCAACATGTTGCCTCTTTCGGCATGGCGAGTGTCAACAGTCCAAGCGAAAGCCAAGATAAGAGAAAGAGCCCGAGCTGAGATCCGAGGAAGTTGGAGAATTGGAATTCAATGCGAGGGATGAACACTTAATTATAAATGCTAGCTCGATTGAAGAATTTGAGAATGCTTAAAGCATATAAAGATGCCCAGGTCACTTACTAAGTCGAGAGGAATAATTCTGAGGAGAGAGTAGCCGAGCTTCGTTTGACCTGCCGAGCTTCGTTTGACCTGCCGAGCTTCGTTTGACCTTCCGAGCTGGATAAAATAGTCATGGAGGCATACACCGAGCTTCATCGAATGAAGTGGAACTTGAAGAAGCCTTGATGGAACGAAAACATCCCAAAAAAGAGCCTTTGTGAAGTCAAAGGCAATTGGCAAAGTTGTAACGGAGAACAGATCTACCTTTTGAATCTTCATAGGTGTAAACTATGGTCGCTTTGCTCTCGGTTGCTGGAGGTGTTGTTATGATCTGGATGTTGAAGGATGATGGTTTGCATTGGAAGTCGGAATTTGGAGTTCGGAGGTTCTGATTTTGTACATTAGGAAACCAGGCAATTCGAACGGTCTCCGTCCCTCTTTGGGTTGGGTGGCATCGGGAACGGAGTCTGGTTCGGCGATGCTCGGTCAACTCTTGATCTGCATCTAGAAAACGTCTAGAGAATTCACGTCACTGAGGGGCATATTTTATTTTCTGGGTACACGAGAAGCACCTTCTATCCGTTCGTGCGCATGATGTTGTTCCAAAAACTTTGATATGCTCCCTTGCTTGACCTTGCAATGCAATAGCCAGTAAGAAGTTCCAAAAGGACTCCGTGACTTAGTCCTGATTGTGATAAGCGAGACCCAAGGATGCGAGTAGCCTTTCCCGGCAACTGAGAAATAGAGTCATCCATCCCTGACGACTGACAATCCACAATTCACATTTGGCAGCTGGTGCAGTACATCAGAGGCACAGGTCCCTAAGCATAGGTCTAAATGAAATTTCAAAAGGAAAGTATGACTCTTCTGGATTTAAAAAGACCTGCCAGTTTGGGATGTTGAAATGTGCTACTTAACCCGACCCGCCACGCGGTCTCCGGAGAAAAAGTCAATTGCTGCCTACTTCAACAACTTCCAACTAAAAAGTTTATGAACTCCAAGCCTCCGCATATCAGTATAACTCAAAGCTCGCTTCTCATATTCTACTTGGCAAATAAACGTAAATATGCCTCCGACCGACCCAAGGTTCTTCACGTCAAATTGGACGATCACTCTTCCATCCCACCCCCACCTTCAATTCATGCGGGCCCACCCTAGCAACCACGACGCCTGGCTAGCCGTCGCATCACACCCAGACAACAACAAACCACCCGGCTGGCCCTGCCAAGACCTAACCTGGAATGACGAGCGCAAAGCCAGAGATGGATCTCGCTTCCTCGAGAAATGGACCGAATTCCAAACTAAGCGTAACGGTTTCGATGTTTTGGTTCTCGATGCTGCTGATGGGAGAATACTCGGGAATGGGCAGGCTCATGAAGTCAGACCGCTGCAGGGGAATATCGGATTAGAGTTGATGGCTGATGCGAGGGGGAATGGTGTGGGGAAGGCTCTGTTTATGGTGTTATTGAGACTGAGTAATGAATTGGATGTGGAGGGGTTGAAGGTCTCGGCAGGGACGATGAAGAGTAATGAGGCGATGAGGGCGTTGGCGAGGGGCTTTGGGTTGGTGGAAACGGAGGAGGTGGTGGATATCCCTGGAAGAGGGGTTGTTGCTGAGATTTGTTGGAATGGTATTGAGAGGGAGAAGTGGTTGGAATTGAAGTGGAAGGTGGAGTTTAGAGAATTGGTATTGCCCTGAGATACGTGGTGACTGAAAAGCTACAGGTTTAATATATAAAAATGGTATCATTGTGGAATCTATGTATAGTGTTCGGTCCCGAACGCTTTCGTCATCATTATCGCTTTCGACACCATTATCCTTCCCAAGTCTAAATTAACTCCCGCTCATGAAAGTATTCAACCCTTATCAGCCGCCCGAATGTATCCCAAGATTTAGTATCTCTTCCCCCGACCACGATTCTGCCATACTGTGTCGACTTTTTACATGGCGGATGGACGAGTCTTCTCCTGTTGGCGCACGACTTCACTTTCACTCCCTGCCTCGAGCGAAGCAACTTTGTTGACGAGAGCTCGCTTCTGGGGGAAGCAATATCCGGGATGGAAGACTGTCAAAGCAATAACAGCGACGAGAATCATACTGCTGCTGATTAGCATGGAAGCGACGGTAAGCGAATAGGTAGAACTTACACTCCCTCCATAATAGTGAAGGAGATCTCATCGCGCATAATTGGGTTCGCCCATCCACCAACCATCTCAGCGATTCTGTATACGCATCTGAAGAACACCGTCACAAAAGCGATGACGACAGCCCATACGAACCCCTTGAACTTTTTTTGTGCGAACAGTGCCTTAGCCTCGGGGTCAACTGCCTCCCATGCGAATCGTGTGCGAACAACGTAGTCGATAACGAGAGACGCGAAGGCGATGAGGGTTGCGACTTGCCAGACAATACCAGCGATCATCAAGTTGGTTCCGAGGTCACGGAGATCTTCATCATCGTCTGCACCACCAGCCATACCACCACCAATAGCCTGCAACAGCAAGGAGATGAAGTCGCAGGTGATGAAGATCCAAGTGTACCAGCGGGCTTGAATACGGGAGCGCTCTTGACCGAAAGCGAGGACAAGATGCTTGAGTGTGAGGTAAATTCCTGCAGCGACGAAAGCAGGTGCGAAGATCAAGCAGGAAATCTGGATCGTGAATCCCATATCATCGTACGGGTTTGAATTCATGATAATTCGTCCACCATATCCGATTGCTTCTCCAATGCAGCCCAGCGCAATGGCGATGCTGTAGAAGTAGGTTCGCTTCTTGAATCCGAGACCAAGTTGTGCGACAGCGATAATGGCGAAGATCGCTACGAAAAATGCACTGGCTCCGAGATTTGGCTTGTAGCCATAAATTGTATCCTCAACCGAACATCCTGGGCCCAAATCCGTACAGTCCTGGGCGACTTGGTGTTGCTTCATTTTGAAAGTGTTGAAGTGAAAGGTTGGAAAGGGAGTTGATTTGCTGGCGGGATGAAAAGTAATCGATTTGAAAGTGGCGTGCGAAGAACAGTAGCGAGCTCTGATTGCGGTGAAGATAAAGATCTGACTTGATGCTCTGTAATGAGAAGCCTGAGAAAGAAGAGAGAATGTCTTCCTTTATGCTGACGATCAACAACAACCAACCGAACCCCTAGATGCCAAGCAGATTAAGCGAATGCGATGGGCGGTTGAGCGTTGGATCTACGCGTCATCCCGAACCGCTAAGGCTGAAAACACTCCGACCTGATCTGCACCTCAAAGTGACAGCCACGATGGTCGGATTCGCTTATGCTTTTTCTAAGTGTATGAGAGTTGAGGATCGAGTGGGCGGGAGGCCAAGAGTTATATCCACCGGATTCGGCGACTTTTCAGTGGTGGTCAAAGTTCTTGTGGGGCTTGGGCGCCGAATCCCCAGGGCGGGCTGGGTAAGGCCGTAAATGAGGCTCTTGGCGAGGAATAGGAATTGACGTGAAACTCTGTTTTGACATCTGACGGGTTGTTATTGAAACCTGTCTGATATCGTGGATTGCAATCCTGCGATCCTGCGATCTTGTTGGATGGTTTGCGTGGTGTCAAAGATGACCCGGCTGCCCAGGCTCACCCGCAGGTCTTCCAGACTCTCGCACGAGATGTACCCGTCAGCAGTGTCGTAAGGAGGTCACCATACATAATGAAGTAACTTCCAGCTTGCCTATTCTGGTCCTCAGGACGCATTCGCTTCAGTGGTCCAACATGAGCCCCAAATGTGCCTTATGCTGCGCCGCACTTGACAACAACTATCCTCCGGAGCATCTCGGCCGTAAGTTCACCACCCTTCATGATCGTATCGATCCTCACCAATCAGATAGTGATGTGAAGGACGATGCTTATGACGCCCAGAAGCATTTCATCTCGAACGTCAGCAAGTGAATTAGTCGTTTAGGCTTAACCGGGACAGCATTGTGCCCTGACAAGCTTCATGGCGACGACCCGTCGAATGGAATGATGCTACCTTACGACAAGAAGCTCCCAAGCATCAAAGCGCTGTTGTCTCCTGATACGACGCGTGGCGGCAAAAGCTGGCTCGTACTTCGCATATTCTCGAGAACAGATGTAGCGTCAGCCGGGCGAACAAGAAAAAGATGCAATGACCAGCGACTATCAGCGTAGTCACATGATGTGATCACCGCCTGCAGATTTCTTCATGTGGGTACCTAAGTAGGCATTTCCCCGGGAAATGCAGTCGATCGTGTCTTGTCGGTAACTAATAGCATTTGGTTTCCCAAACAGGGGGCTTCATTGAGCGCATTGGCTGTCTTACATCCGCATTAATCACGTGTCCGTGTCGATACGATCACGCTTGTTTTCGAGTAGAGGTGGACTCGTGGATAACACATACCAAAACTGGAAAGTTGAATCAGGATAGTTAAGACTGAATTAGTTTATATTCCAAACATAGAAAGAATTTGGCTAATCTTAACAACACCATCGCCCACTGCCACCTCACAGTTCTTCGATGTGTCCCAAAATCCATTGCACATGGCGGTAAGTCGATCGTGGTTGGAATTGCGGCTGCATGTGTCCACTCAGAAAGGTTTCAGCCCACATCATTCCTCTCTCATAATGCTGTATTCCCATCGTTCCCTGCGGATCCTCCGTTCCAAGATCATAACCATTGTCCACGAATACTTGCTGGTACTGCAGATCCGGTAACGTGATGACTATTGGCTTCTCGGGCTTGGACTCGAAACCAAGCTTTCCTCCCCAAGTCATGTTCTGTATCGCTAGTAGTGTTCCATCGGTGATGATCACAAGATCAAGAGCAGCGTTGGAGATCAAGACTCTGTTTGTTGCTTCGATGACCTGTGGAAGAACCTTTTGAATTGGGTCGGCTGAGTTGTCCCCATGGACAAATACTGGGCCCGAGCACTCAGCCCACTCGACGTCCATTGGAGCATGCATGGCGTCTTTCACATCATCACGATCGAAATATAGTGGTGTAAGCCCAGGATATGAATATGCGAGGTTGGTCGGGAATCCAAGTGGATCTACCATCCAAAGTCAGAAGAGTGGTTTACACCATGTCACTGAACGTACCTGATGGGATTGGGCATTGGGTGTTGATCTCATACGAGTTGAAGCAAGGATTGATCTTGAAGGCAGCCATGCTTGCAAGACCGTTGATGTCGCATTCGTTTGTCACATCTGGCGCCACTGGCTGAACACCAGCTGCAGGGTACGTCAAATACTTTTCTCTGTATTCTGCATAGCCGCAGGACTCATCAAGTGCTTTTAGCTCAGCCATGTAGCTTTCGTTCAAACCGATGATGTTGTTCCACTTCTCGATGTAAGGGTATGCGACTGCTTCTTCCTGAAGGAAGACATACGGTCCGATGGTAGGGTCGTAGATCAAAGCTCCTTCGAATTGTTAGCTCCATTCATGGACGTTGTATAATGTCCATAAGACTCACCATTGACGTCGAAGTGCTCAGTGTCATTCCGGTTCAGCATCTCTGCTGAGATGTAGGGTACATATCTGCCCGCATAACTCTCGCCGGTGACGTAGATCTTGAACTTGGATATTCTGAAGATCTTCTGGAAGTTCAAGAAGAAGTTCGCAAAGTCTTCAGCGATGTCTTCCTCGCCAGTAGCGGTAACATTGCCGATGGAGAAGCCAGTTCCAACAGGCTGCTCGACCCACAGGACATTTGTCAAATTCACCCATGAATATGGGTTGTAAACAGGCTCGTACATCCCCCAACTCCAGATGAATCTGCCATTTTCTTGGAAGAAACCTTCGAGCGAGCTACATCCTGGACCTCCATTTAGCCAGATCGTGACTTCGTCAACTGGCGGTCCATCGGTGGGCTGGAACACGAAGAATAGTGCTCGAGATGGATCTTCCATATCAATCGGAATGAGACCGGAGTACATTTCACCAATGTCATAGTTGATTTCTGGGAGTGAGGTCACCTGGAATGCTGAACATTATTAGCGAAGATATTTCGCAAGATTTAGGATGGCATACGCTTGGTATCCGCGTTCAAGAATCGGAACTTCTCTTCTCCAGGGCAAGGCGTTGGTTCCGGCACGAAGCAACTGCATGCGGATGAAACTTTCGAAGCAACAGCAGTGGCTTTCGAGGCAGCGGTAGATGGTCCGACGCAATTGACAGCCCAAGCCGCTGTACCTGTAGGAGAGAATGAAGAAGTTGGCGATGCCGTCCATGAGCTGCAGAAGGACTCCAAATTATCAAGGCTGGCGGTAAACTGTTTGTTGAAAGCATTGATGCAATTGTTTCCGCCACAACTGGGTCTACAACTTCACTTAGTGACTTTGATATCTCGAGGCTTCAAAATTGACTCACGGAGCAGTTGGATTTGGTGGCGGAGGAGTGGTGCATGCCGACGTCGTCTCCGCAGCTCTCTTCACGATGGGCTGACGTTTAGGTTTCAACTTCGCTTCCTCAACAGCTCTTTGGTTGATCACACGAGGATCATATCCTCGTGCTTTTGCGACTGCGCTCAGTCTGTCTGCCGAAACAGTTGAGAGAAGAGCACACGCCACCAGGAAGACCAAAGCAACGTTTAAGAATACTCCCGGCATTTTGGAAAGAGGACCTTAAAGCAAAGGCTAAATTTCAAAACCCCAACACAACTTCTAAGGGGACATTGGTACATATAGGTCGCAATATACCCCGCTCATTTCCAACAATCTAACGGCGAAAGGCATAGCATCGTCATCGCGGATAGCTCATCTCTAGAGACCTTCCAGAAATGCAAAGAGGCTTGCAGGATATCGCAAGGCAGCCACACCGATATCTGCACCGTCGATCATATCGAAGGGTTTCCTTGTAGACTTACGCCCATCTTGTCCCCACTTAGACTGAAGAGGAAGGAGGTTTGCCTAGGCTTATCACGAAGCGAGATATACCCCTGTTAGTTAGTCAGGGACAAGTGGGATAGTGGCTTTGCCGATGAGAAGCTTTCTTGGACGATAGCTTGTCCAAAGATTGGCACTCGGGTGGCTGCTATCAAATTGGGAACTGGGAGCTTGATTTATTGGTGAGAACGCGCCGTCAGGTCGAATAGGGCTTGGACGGTCGTAGTCGGGAAGTATGGGGTTAAATCTCTGTTGGTAACAATAGATAAGGTACCTGTAGACGAGAAAGCGAAGAAAGATAAGAGATGATCTACATGGATGGTCCCGAAGAACTCAACTGTGCTTGGATGCTGGAGAGCTTCAAAACTAAACCTGTCTCGGTCACAGCCAGAGTTTGCCAAGGCCCTCGGTTAAGACTTGAGATTTGAAGTAAACAAACGTTAAGGCTACATTATCGATTTTCCCGATGATGAGAACGGTATACTTAAGATTTTCCTTGCGCTTTCATTCAGTCTGCCACATATACTTAGGTCACAAAAAGTGGATGTCATAAGAACAGCCTCATGAATCTCATCTTGGCCTCGATTACCGGGGTATTTCGCTATATCAGATCGAACAATCACTGACCAATCGAATAAGGAAGGCTCAACTCCCGAGACCTTACAGATCGAAGTGTCACTTTAAAAATGCATCTGCTTTTGGGACGCCGACAATCCTACTCTGCCAAATCACATGACACACCCGCTCGTTAAGCAAGTTTTACAAAGCTTGATAGCCAATATCAACAATTGTGAAAGTACCACGTTACTCCATTGGGTACGTAATATTACCAATTGACTAAGAATTTTTCGCATTGATTGGCTCAGGCCCCATTCATTTACTTGACCAAGGTCCCGTCCCTTTTATCACGTTTTTCGCCACATTAAATATCAGGTCAGAAGATTCACAATTCAGCCAATCTCAAGTCACGGATGGCGCGGCCCAACCATCAATAGGCGGCTTGAGTCTCACCGAAATGCAACCTTAAAGTACCTTCCGTACTGAAACAGGTATAGTGCTGGTGATATGCTGTCACACTCCCCCGCATTGCTCGCACTCTAATTCAGCCTCAATCGATTGCCGAAACAGGGGATCGAAACGAAACTTTATCTGGGGGGACGAATGCATCCCAAAATTCACCTTATTGGACGACGGCTACCAGTTGCATATTCCAAGCGAGGTGAGGAACGGCAGTGGTGAACGGCATGATGTGGTCAGGAAATGAAGGGCTAGCAATCGGCACAAAATCACCCCTGGTTCAATTTCGAACGGAGGGTGACGTATGTTCGTTGTGGAAAATATTTGCAGACTCAAATGCAAGAAATCTCGTCTCCGCTATGCAAGTTACCTAACCACTACATATCCTTCTCAAAACCATCCATTTCGAGGCATGTTTTCCCACTGATCATATGCTCTAGCCAGTCCAGACAGCTGGACCCGGGCATGTGTAATTCGTAGCTTTGGTCATATAAGTATCGACCTGTCATCGTGTCAGCTAGAATTGACAAGTCTTCTAAGAAAACAACTTACCATGACACCGGGATCATTGGCGGTAGCATATCCTGGGATAGTGGTCAAGAAGCTCGCTGCCGGGCTTGCAGTTCCTGTACCAGTGACTTTCAATTGAGCACATTCTGGGTAGAACTGAGGTGCGTTTGCTTGGTGAAGAGCCAAAAGCTCATGTCGGATGAGATAATTGCCTGGTGCAAGACTCTTGGGAATGGTACTTGTATACGCAAGCTTGGTGTATACAATATTCGTTCCCCAATTTGTGCCACTGATAGGAGGAGCAGTCAGGCCAGTCTGATCGATCTTGAACCAACCCTTCCCTTTGCCATCACAAGCACTGAACTCGCCAGCGCACTTATACATCCAGACCATGACTGGTCCTTGTTGGTGAGTCCATTGTGCCCACTTGGCTGTGATTGCTGTTCCCGCGGCGATTTCTGCGGAGAGTGCTGCTGAGGTACCGCCGTTACAGAGCATCTTTGCACTGGTCACTGAAGTGATTGGATTATATCCATCCGTCCACTGACGCTGTATAGATGGTGGAGAAGATGATGGGCTGTAGCCTTGGTATCTAGGAGGAAATGTGAGCAACTGTTCTTCACCTCGGCTCGACGCCAGAAAAGAAAGCACCAAATACGTACCCTTGGTAAACGGTACTCCCAATTTGATAACTGGTGACAGCCCCATGAGCCGAAGCTTGAGCAACCAAAACGGCAGCAACAGGAAAGACGGTAGAGAACAACATCTTGGATAGTGAGATACTGGACAGATCAATCGGGAAAGAGTGAGGTGAAGAAGTGGAAAGGAAATCTGACGTCCGGAGATACTTGGCAGGTATTTATCGATGGGCGTACAAAGCCTCTTCCCCAGGATTCCAGCCAACCCCACAATCAGTCATGCGCCATAAAACAATCTATCTCGATACTCCCGCGTGATAAACATAAGATGCTGAGGGTAAATGTAAAACGACACAAATTGCCGGGAGGCGGTCCGTATGTTAGATTAACGGCAGATCAGTACTGGCCAATGAAGCATAGATCAGCGATATCACCTTCCGCGATCGCGGAAGTTCTCGAACACGCCGAGAGCTCGGTTAGACAGGTTGTTTAATTGATAGTGGTGAGGAATCATGTTTATGACATCGAAGACCTCAGCGCCAAGGTGGGTGTTCGGTTTCGTTCCGGATGACACATGGAGGGAACTGAACTAACGAGATACCATGGCAAGACAAAGTAACAATAACGAGATAAGCTTCGTTCGTGTTCAGTTTAACATATCTTCTTGATTGGGCTCTATGCAATGACGACTACCACTGCTCGTTGTAAAGGCACCTATACGAAACCTCAACTGTTGTCACGGCGGACCCTCGACCATGATTATCTAAACCCCCCCACCAAAAAAGCCCGGGACCGTTGCATATAGCAAAACGACCAATCCGTCGTTTCAATTAATTTTCCAGTCCCCAAAGCATCGCGGTGCCAGGTGAGCTAGCCTGAATTCAGACCAGGAGTATCATCTGTTCATGCCGAGTCAATGAATACCAACCGAGGAATCAGCATTAGAGGGATTGTTCACGGCTATCACACCACTTATAACAGCTGTGGGAACATGAATCTTTCAGTAAGATCGAGCTTCAATGAGACCTTTGGCAAAGCCCTGATTGACAGTTGATACACGAGAGGCTCGAGGATGACATTTTATCAAAAGTCGCACTGCAGAAAATTTGCAGCAGCCTGAGATTTTTAAATGAAGCCACCATGGAATGGAGGACGGATGACTGAAAGCTTAGGTCTTCCCTAAAGATGATGATGAAAGGCTCAGGTATGTTCCAGTCTGTGAGCGGGCTCGGAGAATTGGAGAGGGAAAAGCGATACATTGCCCATGTCAAAACGATTGTGTCAATACAATCATTGGAAACCAGGCGGAGTTATCTCGTGAAGAGTCTGGGCACCTATCAGGAAGAGCTCCAAGCCTTGCTGACTGGCTTCGTAATGGGCACGTATCACTGTCCCCGGGTTCACAGCGTAGCGCTTACCCCAAGCCCCGCCAGGACAGCACAACATTGACTGACAAGACTCTGTTCGTATATTTCAGTCCTACCAGCAAAACAGAGCAGGACTTTCTGACGTTTGAAGAGAAAGAAGCCCTGTCAGCTTCACGGACTCGACACATACATATAGTAACACCCTTCACTGCTTCCACGGTAGAGCTAAAGTCATGCTATTACGCATTACACATTTGTCCTACCAGCAATTATCGCGTAGCGGTAACCAGTCATTATGGCCTCGCTTGGATTGCGACATGTAGACAATCTTGCACCATTCAACCCTCGGCCGGTTGAGATGCAAGTGCTGTGTCTCGGCCTGTCGCGAACGTCAACGATGTGTAAGCTAACAAGTCCTCATAATCAATTTTCCCCAGCAACTGACTGAATGGCTACAGCACTATGGACAGCGTTAAAGAAACTCGGTTACACCCCATACCACTTCATGGAAGTTGGACAACCTGAGAACATCAAAGAGGGTCATATTCTCTGCTGGAAAGAGGCTTTGGAAGCCAAAGTACTGGGTAAAGGTAAACCGTATGAGCCTGAAGACTTCGACAAAGTTCTTGGACGGTATAGTGTTAGTGCCATGCAACATTTTTGCGCCCTTCTACCACCAGAGATTGAAGGCAAACTGGTGTTGTGGATGATCTGACGAATTGCAGGCGGTGACAGACGCACCAAACGTTTGTTTTGCAGACGAATTGGTGGCAGCTTACCCGAACGCAAAAGTTGTTCTCAGTGTTCGAGATCCAGACAAATGGGTAGCTTCTATGGAAAGCTCCTACTACACTATCCTGGGGTGGCCAGCATTCAAAGCCCTGGGCTTTTTCGATCAGGTGCTTTAAGTCCTTACCAGGAAAAAAAGGTTATTAACTGACCTCTGTTTAGGCCATCGGCACGGAGAGAGCAGTTTTGGAGCTCATTCTGAGGCAATGGACAGGTGGCGACGTCTATAATCGGCATAAGCTACGTGAAGGGTTCATTCGACACAATCAGCACATTCGTGACATTGTCCCTCCGGAGAATCTGTTCGAGTTTCAGCTTGAAGATATGAAAGGTTGGGAACCATTGTGCAAGTTCCTGGGCAAGGATGTGCCAGACGAGCCGTATCCGAGAATCAACGAGGGAGATAGTGTGGCGAAATTCCACGCGTTTATGTATTGGCGACAGCTTTTCTTGCTGGTGGGTGGGTGGTTGAAGATGCCCCTGGCTGTTGGTGGACTTGCTTGGGGTTTGAGGTGGATGCAACGCAGAGGGACGTTGGAGATGATATGGAAACGGTTGACTGGCTAGTTCAGTATTCCTTTTCGGGAATTTTCCTTGGTCGTCTTGTGCCAAACGCTTCTTGGAATCGCCGAAGATTGGTATGACATTGCTCCTGCCAAGCATCCCTGGCGAAGAGGTTCAGCGCAGTGATTCTCGGGCGCAAAACCGAAGAAACTCTTTTAGATCATTATTTTAGGAACGGGAGTAGGACAACGGATATTTACAGTTTCAGGTCAATTGAAATATGGACGTTCAGTCCTCGATGTGTAGCGTCTTTGGGGTCCATTCGCATAAGCTTAGTGTACAAAACCGATCGTCCAGGCGCAACTGCACTAAAGCTACAGGCTTGAGGTTGCGAGCTTCGGTTGGACAGTGAGGACTGTTGACACTTAGCCGAGTTTCAGCTAACTCCAAGACTAATAGCTTCGCTTTTCCAAAATTGTTGAGTACGTTACCTACTTTCAAGATACTCAAAGTAGATGACAGTCGTAATAAGGCATTCAAAGCACCAAACCAATTAATTGGCGGATGATAAATGCGCTCGCTAGTCCTGCAGGTAGCCCTCAGCCACCGAACCAAGGCACCTATCATCTCAGCCTCGTGGTCAACCTCGGAATTCCCCATCTTGCAAATGCAACCTCTATTGAATTTGCAGACAAATAAGCCGCAGAGCCAGGGAAGAATCAAAGCATCACCAGTAGCATCATGTCTGCTCCGCCATACGACCAGCCTTTAGATACTTCTTTACGACAGATCCGACTCCTTATGATTCTGCCGAAGCCTCACCCGATCGACGGTAGGCTCCAGTGCCACTTCACGATCGGGTCTCTTCCTAAGGGTTGTGACGAACTCTCTTACCAAGCGCTATCCTACATGTGGGGGGAAGCCGACGATTTTGACTTCCAGATATGGTTAAACGATGTCTTGGTCCCGGTCCGCCAGAACCTTTTGTGCGCCCTGCGGGTCTTGCGAGCCGACGAGGATACGATAAAGCTGCCAATTTGGATTGATGCTTTGTGTATCGATCAAGAGAACATAGAAGAGCGAGGACATCAAGTTGACATGATGGGCGTGATTTACAGTAGCGCGGAACGAGTCATTGCGTGGCTGAGGATGCCTGATATCCATGAGTTGGACGAGCTGGGGCTTGATACCAGACGAAGCCATCCCGAGAGAATCCCCGCTGCAGCTTTTGACTTCATTCAACGCTCCGTGTTTGACCTTCTCTGGGACAGCGATTCCATGATCAAACACATATCTGCGTGGACGAAGGACAGCCCCATCGATAATAGCCAGGAGCGTAAATCGATCCAAGGTGTGGAGGAACTGCTCTCGCATGATTGTTGGAATCGATTGTGGATTCTACAAGAGGTGTACCTTGCAAAGAGATTACTCATCTTCCAGGGCAGATCATCGATAGACTGGAGCCATTTCAGCGAGATGTGCCAAGGAATTGAGGATATGATTGAGAGTTCAGTGGTATCCACTTTCAAATTACCACGACTTGAATTTATTATGGGCAGTCGGCCATGGTGGCTCAACAAGATCATGAGATCTAATGCCACTGTAGAGCCGGTAAAATCAGAATTCAGCGATCTTCTCAAGTTGTCAAGTAACTGTCGCTGCACGGACAGGAGAGATGAGATATTTGGGATTTTGGGACTGGCAACTGACGTCGACGAGCTTGATTTATCGGCAGACTACTCACTGTCACTGTTTCAATTGTACGTCAACAACTTTGTCGCAAACGAGCTGCAACGACGTGAATGGGGGTTTGATTCGCTTGACCTTGATTTCAGTGACTTCTTCAACTGGCTCTTCTTGGCCCGACTTTGCAAAATCTGGATTGTACGAAATGAGAAAAGGGCGTGAGACAACTTTGGTAAGTTCAGTCGGGAAGCAAGACTATGTCGGAATGGGAGGGTTCGTTGAGGGCATTGTTTTAGCCACTGCATCAACTCTGGAGGGGTTATCCCCTTTTCTCGACTGGTTGAGTGAAACGGATAAGTCAGAGATCCTTATACTCGAGTCAGGGATCCAGTCAACACGTCAATTAAGACTCGGGAGTGATCGACACAGGCTGGGATTATTTTCGTATAGATATGATAGATTGTCAAGATATGTGGACTGATAGAACAAGTACGAGGGCGGCAGCTAATATGGTATTATTTACCACCGACAAGAGGTTGATCGGAATCGCACCCGAATGGACAAAGCCTGGAGATTGTCTCTGCAAGCTCGAGTTGTACAGACGAGGAGTGCTAACACGGGACGTGGCTGGTTCGATTCAGGTTATAAGTAGAGTTTGCTGTGTGCAGAGGGCACCGATCGGACAAAGATCGTGGGCACCTGGCTTCAGTGACAATCGTCCCGTTATGCCAGCGCAATTGTCTGTCAAGTTGAATTTAGCAGAGCTGCAAGTGCTCACAAGTCCTCTGAGACGACCGAAGAATATCATTTTTGAATCAGATGTCTTAGAATAAATGTACATAGAAGTGGGAGTATCATTGTCCTACTGGCGGCTCAACGACCAGCCTGGTCTACATTAGTGAATCACTGACGACCAAAAGCTATCACCCTCCATCAACCTCACCGCTGTCTATCCATCCACATAAATCTCAACCCCAGAAACGCCAAAACGCGGTACACTGTCCCAATCGCAAACAACACAAGTAAGTCCTTCCCAAACTCATTCAAATGATACCCCAGGTTCGCCCTCGCAATATCAATCTGATACAAATACTCCAACGGCGTAACATTCGCGGTAAAATACGCTTCGCTCAGCCAAGTCCCTGGACTCGCCCTCCAAATCCATATTACTTTCCAAAGTCTCACCTTTTTCAGCGATGGCGACATCCCATTCAGCACTCCAACGATAAGACTCATCATGACAGCTAGAAGCGGTCCGTCTTCGCGCCGCGTGATCATAGAGATGACAGATGCAAGACCATAGATGCAGTAGTAATACAGCATATTCGCCGTGAAGCTCGACAGGTACGTTATCCGCGGCGTAGTAAGCAACATGAACAACGTCGTAAAATGGAAATTCGCCAAGACCATCCGCGGGAACGTCGACAGAACCTTCCCAATATAATACGCAAATCGATTATGACCCGCCGCTGCCTCACGCCAATAGACGAGTTTCTCTTCACCGAAGATCTTGACGCCAGGCGCTGAAGCAGTTAGTCCTACGGCAAGACCGACGAGTAACGACATTTGAGGGACGGAGGCGTAGTCCGCAGACGAGGAAAGCATGTCGTAGGGGTGGTGGAAGATACCGCGGAAGTTCTGGCCGTTTTGAGAGAGTTGTGAGAGGCCGATCAGGAAGCCTGCTAGAGCGCCGACGCCGATCTCGAAATAGAAGGAGGATTTCATGCGGTATTGTTGGAGGATAGAGCGTGAGAAACACAAGTAGATTTGTTTGTACCAGGGTGCGCCACGGATTTTGACGGTTTGGGAGAGAGAGTTGATCTCGATCATGGAGACGGGACGGGCCTTGTCTTGTTCGGGAGCGAGAGAGGTGTGACGGCCAGTGGACCAGTATTGGATGAGACTTTCGACTGTGGAGTCGCCAACTCGTTTGTAGCTCCGTCCTTCGCCGGCGATGATGTCTCCCATCACGTCTGCCGGGTTGCTATGTGGAGGGAAGCGGAAGTCGATTGATTCGAAATGGGGTTGCATTTCTATCTGGGGACCGCAGTAGATCATACGTCCTTGACCGAGAAGTACGAGGGAGTCTAAAGACTCGAAGATCTCTTGGCGAGGCTGATGGATGATCGTTACGATGGTCATGCCTAGTCGTGAGAGGGCTTTCAATGTCGACATTATGGAAGCGGCTGCCGTTGCATCCAAACCTGATGTGGGTTCGTCCAGGAACAAGGCCATTGGGGCCGCTGCTAGTTCCATTCCGATGCTGACCCTCTTCCTCTGTCCTCCTGAAATGACTGGCGCAGCCGTACTCCCAACCAAAGAGTCCTGGACATGAGCTAGCTGGAGACAGCTGATAAGAATGTCTACATGATGGTGAATTTCGCTGTCGGACCAAGTGCAGGGAAGCCGTATCCGAGCAGAGTGAAGGATATTTTCTCGGACTGTGAGTTCGGGGAGAACAATATCATCCTGGGGAACGTAGCCAATGATTTTCTTGTATCTGAATTATATGTGAGTTGGTTGCAGGAGTCAAAACTGAGGGACATCTTACTTGGCAATCTTGCCAGCGACGCCATTGACCTTTGTAACCCCACCCGTATTGGACTGCTTCCCCATGAGAACATTTACAAAAGTAGCTTCACAATGTCAGTATACGTACTCAATTGTTTCCATCCAAGAAGAAACTCACATTTTCCCGCCCCAGAAGCACCCATCACACCCCAGAGCGAGCCAGCGTGAATGGTTCCTGAGACCTCAGACAAAATCTTCCTATTCGACTTCGGCGGCTTGAAAGCCAAATCCTGGAATTCGAAGCTCAATCCAAACTTTGTAGCACCCAGACATTTCGACAGCGATTCCACAAAAAGATGCAGATCCGTCTTCTGCGAGCCGTCGTCACGCTTCAGCTGATCTTGGAATAGAAATGCAGCTTCCGAAGCACCAAGTTGCTCGAACCCTGTAGGTCGTCGCTGCATAGACGTAATCCTGCTCTCCATCTGATAATCATTGTCATCAAAACCATTATTGTCCTCAAGTTCTTGATATGCATTCCCATGAAATCTACCCGCCCCTCGCGCCAGCAAAGCCTTCTTATTCACTCTCGGTCCCTTCATTCCTTTCTTCTTGTATCGTTCTCGCAATTTATCCAGTATCGTCAAAGTGATCAAGACCAGATCGACTATGATGAGTATACCCAAAGGCAGGAAGCTCATGCTCTTTATTGTCCCCTCGACACATCTCGCGCCTGGGCCGCACTTCAGTGGTTCGATGGACCCTCGCGGGCAGTAACTCCCAGCTGGGCAGATTATCTTCTCCATTCCGCCCCTTGGACAGTACCATTTCGCAGGACACATGATGGGTTCGTATGCTCCCTGAGGAACGGGGCAGGATCCACCGTGGAGTCGGCTGACGGCGCAGACGGGGTGTGGGGGACAGTAGGAGGGTGGGTTGTCTATGGTGTTGTTTTTACCTGTGTTGGAGTTATCAGTACTGTATCCAGTGGAACTGATTTGGGAAACTTACAGTAGAAGCCGAGATTGCACCCACTTTGCTGCCACTCGGTGCCATTTTGGATCTGTATCGCTACTGCACCAGGAAGAATACATTGTCCAGTTTGGTTCCTCAGCTCCGCCATGAGCGTCTCATTATTGGCGATGCTGGGCGGCAGATCGCCCGCCATATTGACCGCTTTGCGCAAAGGAAACGCGCAAGGAAAGCAACAAACTGACAAGAGAAAAAGAAAAGAGAGATTTATGAATTGGAGCAAGCAGACCTACCTCCGCGACGACGTTCCTTGTATATGAAGTCTTTCACCGCGCCGCATTCGTTTCTGGACTGGCTATCTCAGCCCTGGGCCAAAAATTGATGGGATTGCTTTGCCGCATGGTATTTTTACGAAAGAGCCAGACGGAGCCCTGTCGTCGGGCTCTGTTCTCGTAGGATCGAAGATGTGCTACGCCGCAAAGGCACTGCGCGATTGTATGAGATTAAATTTCAAGGTTGATTGATATCTAGGCGATCAAATACGCAACCATCAAAACCAAGAACCGAGAACTGGAGATGGATGCATAGACATATGAAAGATAATTACTTATAAGATCTGACATTTGGGCGACATGTTTGAGGAGAGCTGCAAATATCAAAGGAAGAGAGGGAAGAAAGAAGCGAAAGCGAGCACTGACCCAGGCGGTGGCTAGCGAGGCGCTGTCAGCGGGTACCGCCTGAATCTGCCGCCTAGGGCCCTCTGAGGATCACACTAAAATCAAGCTTCAGGGGCAGCCTAGGGATTGGTCGGGTTGTGGTCATGCCCCAGGGAAATGGAATGCTCAGAGGCTGAGCGAGATTGTAGAGAGTCGGACGAATTGGCAAATGAGATGAACTCATCCTGTGGAGGTTCTGGCTGCGGAAGACAGTCAAATTCTGCTGTTCCGGATGACGAACGTCTTTCAGGATTGAGGACTGGTCAAGAGAAATGACAAACGACCAATAATGCTATGCTTGTCTCTTGAGATGCGAAGACAACTGGATGGTATATGTATAGATAAATAAACACCCTTCCTCACTTCTTCGGTTCGCAAATAGTAATAAATGGCGACATAGCACCTCCCAAAAAGTACCTCCCCGTCTCAACATCATGTACTGCAATCGTCGACCCAGGCAACACACTCCCGTCATCCTCCATAACCTTCTCAACCACATAATCCAAGTCATGCGAAAAGAGACTCTTCCTCCCCGACCCCTGCCCCGTTTTCTTCACTCTCTTAATCTTGAGCACAGCACTAGGCGGATTGACATCGAACGGCTTTTTGGAACTCTGCTGCCATTTGTAGACTTGCGGGATGGCAGCGGCGAAGATATCGCCGTTCTTGTCGACGGAAAGGTTGTCTAGTGGGAAGCCAGTTTCGATCTTGTTGACTTGTTGAAGGTTGTGGTCGGCCGTGAGGGTGAAGACGGAGATTGAACCGTCGATAGTGGTGGGTACGTAGATGAGACCTTCGTGGCCTCGGACGAGGCCGTTTGGAAACTTGAAGTTGATGCCAGACGAAGCTATTTTGCAGCGATTACGGTGGCAGTATGCGACATTTCCACCTCCTATGAATGGGTCTAGGGTTTGGCGCTGAGAAGTTGTCAACAAGGTCTTAGAAAGGGATAGGGGAGACTTACAAATCCAACTTTCGCGCTATGAGAATTTGTGAAGACAAAGGTATCCTCGCTCATCCACGCAACACGATTTGGTGTTTGGATGTGCTCATTCACAAACGTCCTCACGTGACGCATTTTGTCCGTCCCTGCTTTGGTCTGGAATTGCTCGATCGTCGAATTGGCTCCGACCTTCGAAGCATCGAGAGGTGCGCCTGTAACTGGGTCGAATGGAGGACGATGGTTGATGAGAAGGATGCGGAGAATGTCGGTATGCTTGTCGGCTCGGATGTCGAACCCGTGAAGATTCAACGTTCCATCGCCATTTATGCCTGAGAAATTTTCAATCGACAGCCATTTGATATGAGATGCTAGACGGCCTGGTCCTCGAGTGTCGAGAACGGCGATACGGTCTGTCAAGCCTCGTCCGGTTGCATTGAGATGGCCTACACTGTGGCACTTGTCAAATTCATCCAACTGGGTATGATGGAATAGGCAAGACAAACGCTGGAAGCCAGTCTACACGACTCTGAGAGTCTGAGCAGGCCATATATAGATATCCTGTCTTCTCATGCAACCACATATCTTCGCATCCTTCCAGACCTAACTCATCGATCTTTTCGCACTGGAGATTATTGAAGTCCTTGATAGACTGGACTTTACGCCCATATCCTAGAGCGTCAAATATAATGGACTTGAAAACAAACTGATATAGAACAGCAATGAAGACTACACCGACGATGGCAGCTTTCGAAATCAGTTTGAGTACCCATCTTGGATTGACCATTTTGAAAACAAAACTGTGGTGATGGTCAAGAGGACAACGGAGATGGCTGTCTGCTTCTTCAATCAACCGGTAATTTCGGATAGCTGCCTTCTTTGTGCTGGCAGTAGATTATATACCAAGATTTGAAAGTTTGTTCAGGGGGAGGAAAGCCAATTCGAGCTGCTGCACAACTTCGCAGGGTTGACGCCACCATTGCAAGTGCCTCGGCATGTCTAGAGCAATACTTTTTTTTTTTTTTGGAAAAAGAACTCTCCACTGGCACCGGAAAGAGAATACAAACCTGTGAGGACGAAGATAATCTCGGATCTGCCTCTGTCGGTACAATAAAAGTAGCATTTGAGAAGGAAGTCGTCTCATTGTCATCCAAATCTTTGAAAAGCTGACCTCCTTTGCTGACTAAGACGTTGACTGCTGTGGAGCACCGGCAGGTTTGCCGAGATCTCGCTCTCCATTACCCCGGAACCAATATGTATGATGATCTCCAACATCGACAAGTCCGGTTTCCCCTCCGGACACAAAGCCGGTCCTAGGTATTTTCTATATGTACATAAGATAATAAATTTCTCTTCCTCTTACGTCTTCTAACCCTCTTACAATAGACCAGGATTCCTTTCTCTATGCAATTGACTTCTAGTTACCCCTATCCACATCAAACCGACGAGACTCCACCACAATCGCAATGCCAGAAAGTATATCAGTCCAAGAGATATCCAAACACAATATTCCCGAAGATCTCTGGGTAGTAGTCGACGACAATGTCTACGACCTGACAGAATTCGCCCCCGAGCATCCTGGTGGCGCAGCGAGTTTGTGTCCTTCCTAACTTCTCCAATACACTACTGACTATAAACAGTAATCCACCGCTACGCAGGCCGCGATGCCTCAGCCGCATACAACGAAATCCACGCCCCATCCCTCATTAAAAGCTCTCTCGATTCCTCGAAACACGTCGGCACACTCGACAGCTCGTCCATAACAGACACCTGGGCTAAACCCCCTCCTTCGGCAACGACCTCTTTCTCTCCTGACTCGAAACCACCTCTTGACACACTGATATCCACGCACGACTTCGTGTCCGTGGCACGCAAGACACTCACACCGAAGACATGGGCCTTCTACTCATCGGCGGCTACAGACCTAAACACGAAAGCAAGGAACAACTCAGCATACACAGACATCGGGCTCCGGCCACGGATACTAGTCAACGTGAAGGACGTGGATACAAGAACCCGTATGCTAGGTCAAGACATGAGCGTACCCATATTCTGTTCTCCTGCCGCAATGGCAAAGATGGTCCATTCCTCAGGCGAGAAAGGAATTGCTCGCGGCTGCAAGAACATCGGCATCCCACAATGCATATCCACGAACGCTTCGTTCCCCATAAACGAGATCTTCGAGTCCGTCAGTGGCGAAGGACAATATGGGAAATTTGACGGGGATGGCCAATTGCCGATTTTCTTCCAGCTGTATGTTGATAAGCAGAGGGAGAAGAGCGAGAAGTTGTTGAAGGATGTGGACCGTTTGGGCGTTAAGGCAATTTTCGTCACGGTTGATGCGCCGGTTCCGGGGAAGAGAGAGGCGGATGAGAGGGTTAAGGCTGATGAGAGTCTTTCGACGCCGATGAGTGGTGCGAAAGCGAAGAATGATGCGAAGGGTGGCGCGTTGGGGAGAATCATGGGCTCGTATATCGATGCGTCGTTGTCGTGGGATGATATTCCTTGGCTGAGGAGATCGACGAGTCTGCCGATTGTGTTGAAGGGTGTGCAGACTTTCATGGATGTGAAGAGGGCGGCGGATGTCGGTATTGAGGGCGTTCTGCTCAGTAACCATGGTGGGAGGAGTTTGGATACGGCGCCCGCGCCAATATTACTCCTTTTGGAGCTGCAGAAGAATTGTCCAGAGATCTTCGATAAGTTGGAGGTTTTTGTTGATGGTGGAGTGATGCGGGGTACCGATATTTTCAAAGCATTATGTCTTGGTGCGAAGAGTGTGGGTATTGGTAGAGGATTCTTGTATGCGCTTAATTATGGGAGTGAGGGTGTGGAGAAGTATGTTGAGAGTAAGTCTTTTCCCTTTCTTCGTATGAAGTGTTGTCTTGACAAAAGCAATAGTTTTGAAGGATGAGTTAGAGACAACGATGAGGATGATGGGTGTCAATGATTTGAGTCAGGTGCATCCTGGCATGCTTAATACAGGAGCTGTGGATCATTTGATTCCTGGTGGTGAAGAGCACCCCTATGCTAAGTGGCGACCGAAGGCGAGGATATGAACTCTGTCCAGACGTTCAGACTAGTTTAGCATGTCATTACCTTACCATCACTCTGATGTTCTATCCCTGCATCCTGTGTCTTTGATTCCTGATTGCAGCAAGCAATGGCTTTGCTCTTTCGCATTCTGTGCCCTACTCTCGATGTTACAAATGGTCTTTTCTGCCTCTACTTTCCCAGATCTGATGCCGAAATATTGGCTTAAGGGCGGTCATCCAGCTGCCCAATCCTCTCAAATCAAACCTGACTATATTTCAATATACAATAGTAGACCCTTTCCAACTGCCTGACCGTCGAGCTTTCTTACAAATGAGGGGGCAAGTAAGCACCTGTAACTCAGCTATGCTTAAATTCAAATTGATGCTGTGCTCTGAGCCTTCCGTTTGATGTATATGATCCACCTTCCGATATGCGCCTAGGCAATCAAAGAAACAAGCCCTTCCGACAATTTTGGAGGCGCCGTCACACTCCCTGATGATTGCCAAGAGTGGCGAATGAGAAGGGAATACCCACAAGATATCTCCAGAACGAATACATTTAGAACCAACCCCACTTCACTTTCGATCTGTTTCGAAGAACGTCAGACCGAATGATCCTGGCCGATCACAGAATTCTTCCCCAGCCAACAATGAATGAAGTACGTGTTCGTCGGCTTCCCATGCTTCTTGAATTAGCACATCGTTCGCTACGGCCTCCGCTTCACGACAATCGTTTCTTGACCTGCTCCGAGTCTCCAAGAACCATTCTATAGGCGTCCGAAGGTATTCTGGAGGATTTCTGCCCTTTCCCCATACGCTGACAACTTCGCTCTCAGCAAAAATGGGCAGCACGAATGGTGGAAGAGAAGCTTGATCACATTTCACCCGTCCAGATCTCATCTCTGCTTGTCCCGACACAACAAGATCCGGCCCTAGGAGAGCATTCTGTATAAGATAACTGAAATGTAAATACTCGTGACATTCTTCAGCCTCTGTCGAAGATGGTGATTCGAACAGTTCCTTCGTAAAGAAAGACATGGTGTTACTGTACAATTCAAACAGACTGATTGAATAGTCCACGGCAATGTCACCAGTACCCACGTCACAAGCCAATCCCAGAATTCCATATATCTTGTCTCTTCTGTCACGACTGATCGAGTTTTGAGATGACACCAAAGCGTATTCGAGGACGGTGCCTGCAAAATTGCCAGCATCTCCATTTATTGTCGGCTCCGCGAGAAAGGGGCCCCATTGCGCAGTGCCTACATCTAGAAGTCGCAGTACATTCCATGGCTTACTGTCCAATATCTACTGAGTCTTAAATCCCCTGGTCTACTTGAATGTAAGTAATGGTATGATTGATCCGATATCGAAGGTTCCAATGCTTTGTTTGAAGCACTAAGTGCCGACCAATACAGACTTTTCCTACCATAGAGAATCGTGACGCGGCGTGCCAGACAGAGCTCCTGTATGATCCACAGTCGACCCCAGTACTCAAATTTGCACAGTTCTGAAATCCTCTCAAAGTCGTCAGCTCGTTGCAAGCAGAAGTTTGCAAGCTCGCGGGTCTTCGCTTTCACTTTCTCTGTCGAATCGTTCTCCTCTTCAGCCAGTGACGCAAAAACACTGGTGGCGGAAGTGACAAACTCAAATTCTGGAACGTTAATAATTCCCGGTGGTTCGAATTTGAGATCAAGCGCCCCATCTAACGGTTCTGCCCAGTCAGGCGTTCCAAGCCAAGCGATCACCTCGCATGCTTTTCGATAAATATCGCCCATCATGGCCACCTAATGCCCCCTTTCCATGTCATCGTTCTGATTTATATACAGTGCATTCACCCATAGGTGAAATTCGCTGGGCGTAGAGCCGCCATCGCAATTCTCGGCGAGCTCGGTCTCGTTTACATCGACATTATTGGCCCGGAGTACTCGCAATGCACACAGAAGATTTTGTCGGGCTGGAACCAAGATCTCATTGATCCAGATCTTGAAACCAAAAGAGTCTGGTTCTCCCAAGTATAGGAGAGAGCGCGATACTCGGCAGCCTGATTTAGGCAGATTATGATCAGGCTGCATTGTAGCCTGCCGTCGGAAGGGTGTGGTTCATTCAGGCAGGATGCGGAGTAGACCGATAGTTCTTGATTCCTTGTCGAGCTCTTGGTATAACGGTTCTTGGGAAGCCATGGTGATGAATGTATAATGATGTGAGTATTGGTGATGATGATGATGATGGTTTGCGTTGGAATGGGGTTGGAATATCTTGGATGAGCTGAGTTGTCTCATGGCTGACACTAGCGCGCCCGGTCCAGGGCTCACCAAGCTCACCCAACCAGCTTTTGCCAAGGTGCTCTACAAAAGCAATCCTCTTCAAATAGGTCTGGTTTGCTCGATGCAGACTCAAAGGGGTTCTGGCCTTCACGGACTCCCTCCTTTGGATGGCCTCGCATTGGGATATAATATTGTCGGATCCTTTCGGAGCCTGGCCACACACTTCGGCACTTTGCCTGGCTTTTTATGTTCTTGGTCAGCTGCGCTGCTTCTGTCAGCAAATACTGTGTCCATGGTTTTGGAACATGTCGAGTCCTTTTGCGGGTCTCAGGATGTTGCATTGTGCCATTTTGAGTGAGCAAACCAATTTAGAAGCTCGATCGTGAATTACGCAAACCTCCAATATAGACCAGCGACACCATCACTCGCTGCTTCAGGAGCAAATACGAGGTCGGCTTGCTTTTGGTCATTTCGAACATGTCTTACCATTTATGAGAAGCGGCCTTACTGACAATCGAAGTACCGTAGTCTTCATTGTTGTGATATCTAGATCCTGGTCCCGAAGCTAGTTGCGTGGTGTAAGCGAATTCGCTTATTGGAGATTAACAACACGACGGCTTGTGTTTAGCTGCCAGATATGCCACCCCGGTAGCTCCATCACTTCTATAATAGCACGAAATGAACTTACTCATGTGGACGCATCCTGCAGAACAGATCGATGGAAGAGATTGTAAACGTCTACCTTTTCCTCTCACGCAGGTGCCGTGGCGTGGGCTGAATCCACTGGATTGAGCATTGTAGCTTAACCGACCAACTGGCCAGCCTTCAATAGAGTATTTCCACATCTATCGATGCCCGACTACTCTCATGGAACTTACCAGAGAAGTTCAAAGATATCAGACCATGATCACGTGGCTAGTTATTCTTGGCTTGGTTCACCCCATTCTTGGGTATATACATATCGGCTGCCACTTCTCATCTTTCTCTGAGTTGGTTGACAACCCTGCTGCGGCCGCTGACAAATGCTTTTCCTCATGAACTGATGTGTGTCGGCTCCTTTAACCTGTCCCAAGTTTCCCAGCAACCAAACGAGGAACCCCATTCTGGCTGTCAACACAAACGCAGGTCAAGATGACGACGACATCGGTCACAACGTCAGGGTCGGAGGAGTATACTCTCCTTCGACTCAGTTCAGCGAATGGTCCAGTCTACAGGAAAATCAAGATAGCACCTCTTCGAGATGCTCGACCAGACGAGATCCCCCTTATCGATATCTCTGGCATCTACAGCACTTCACTTGACGATCGAAAGGCCGTCGCAGCTCAAATTCATAATGCAGCTACGAATAATGGTTTCTTCTATGTCAAGGACCATGGCATCGATGACTCAGTCATTAGAGCAGCCTACGAATCATCACTCGAGTTCTTCAGACAGCCGGATGAGGTCAAGCAGAAAGTCAATGCAGAACTATCACCTTGTCTGAATGGATGGAAACCTCCCAAGACACAACGTATCAACGAGGCTGAGTCAATCGATGTGCGAGAGACGTTCTCATTCAGATACAATCCAACATACGATCCAGCTGTCGTTGGGAACCTCGAATTGATTCCAGCCGAGACTCGGGAATCGCTTGTGACGAACGAGTTTTGCTGGGAGAACACGACAAACCTTCCCAATCTCAAGAAAGATATCATCAACTACTGGAGATCAACTCTTGGTCTCGCAAGACAGCTTACCCGTTCTTTCGCCCTTGCACTTTCTCTCCCAGAAACAGATCTCGATTCCAAGATCACTTACCCGGACGCCGGTGTCGGTTTGAATTATTACCCCTCAATCCCACCTTCGTCATCAGATTCAGAGGAACAAGTCAGTATCGGCTCTCACACCGACTTTCAGCTCTTCACCATACTCTGGCAAGATTCAAATGGTGGCTTGCAAGTTCTCAATCGGGAAGGAGAATGGATCAATGCTGCACCTATCGAAGGCACCTTCGTCGTCAACATTGGGGACTATCTGCAGAGGATAACCAATGATCGTTATATCAGCACAGTACATCGAGCGAGAAATTTGAGTGGGAAGGAGAGGATCTCGATGCCGATGTTCTTTGGATTTAATTTAAATGAGACGTGCGGGGTGTTGGACAGTTGTGTGGATGAGGAACATCCGAGGAAATACGAACCCATTTCGTGCAAGGAGTGGGTGGAATTGAGAGTCAAGGCTATGCACACAACTGAATAGCTCTCATTGTTATCAACCTTAGGCTAAAATATCTTCTCTTCTGACTCCTCATGTCTGAGCTTCTTCATTTATCGCGAATTTACATCTTCGGCGCAACTGTGACGTCAACATCAGTTCCCTTGACAGCAACCTCTTCAGCACTCTCTGAATCTCTATCTTGCTCTGCATCAATAACAGGCTTCTTCAGCGCTCTCAACTCGAACCCTCGAACAACAAACACCCAGATACACATCCCACCAATGAAGCCAAGACTTGCCGGGAAACCCTTCTTGTACTTCGGCGCATCGGTGACTGGGTACAAGAACTGCTGGATAATAGTCGTTAGTGCAGCACCACAAGAGTTCATGATTGCAATTGTCAAAGCTCGAAGCTGTGAGTCGTTCGAGCACAAGATGTTGGCCCATGACATGTAGATCGGACTGAGAGGTCCGTCTGTACCTGCGAATAGGTAGGAGACAATCCGCAGGCCGAGTGGGATATTCCATGCTATCAGGCAGACTGTGCCGAATATGAGCATTGCCTAGGACCAAAGTTAGCAGATAGACGCTGGATGAGTTGACAGGCGAGGCGCACCAAATTGATGAGCACCACTATCATTCGCCTTCCAGTTGCGTCAACATAAACATTGGCCACGAGGATCATGACGATATTCCAACCGTTAATGGCCGTCGGTACGTTATTGACTTGGTAGATGGTCCAGTTGTGCACTTTGTCGGACTTCATCCAGAGTTGCATCTACCAACTGTTAGGTGGGGCTCGACGGATGGATGGATGGCATGTGTATCACTTACCACTGTGTTCGCGACCTTCCCAACTGTTGTATTCCAGAACCTAGTTCTACGTCAATGATTGCCCAAAAAAAATACTCAGGGCATCAACTTACATCCACAAGATGGTAAGCACATAAAGTTGCCAAGTCTTGATGACTCTGGGGAACATGCTCCATGAAAAGTCTCCCTTGGGTTCTCTACCATCCTCCTTGAGTCTCTCCTTTGCGCGCAATTTATCTTCTTCCGTGAAGTAGAATGCAGTTGTTTGTTCCGGGGTATCAGGAAAGAAGAACAGTCCATAAAGAGCGACGATGACGGTGATGACTCCATCGATGATGAACACCCATCTCCAAGCAGCAATTCCATGGGTGCCATTCAATCCTTTCAAAACAGCGCTTTGGAGATATCCGCTGACCATGGTCCCGACATAGGCCGAGCAGGAGAAGATGGCGGTCCGCTTTCCGAGTTCTGTTCGCTTGTACCAGGATCCGAGGACATATTGAATTCCGACGAAGGAAGATCCTTCGAGAAAGCCGATGAAGAAGCGAATTGGGTAGAGCTTCAGAAGCTGTCAGTTCTCTTCTCGAAGTCTAAAGTGATGATCTTGCAAACTCGAACTCACTTGGTTGTAGCTTGTGACTTTGTATGTGAAAATTGTCAGGATGGCCCAAGCCAATTCACATCCGGGTAACCAGTAGCGGGGTTTAACCCAAGTGAGCATCAAATTACTCGGAATACCTCCGAGAATCGTGCCAACCTGGAAGCAAGTCACAGCCAAGTTGAATTCCGTCCCATACATCTGCAGGTCTTCTTTCATGCCCGAGACATACGCATTGCTGAGATTTGCTTGGTCGAGCCATTTTGTGAAGTATGCAAGACATCCGTATGTGAGAATGAAGAAGTCGATCTTGCAGAGGAGTTTCTTCTCAGATTTCGGAGTGCCTTTGGGAAACCAGAAGAAGAATGGGGGTCGGTCTGCGCCGTATGAAGAGGCGAAAATGGTGTTGATGAGCCCCATCTTTGGTTTCTTGGTAGTTGGAAATCGTGTCAGGAGAAATGAACAGACATCTTCCAAATGTGTCAGGCGATGAAGTCTTTATGAACCGACGATCAGCTAGTCGGGCGAGTCCGAGAACCAGATCCACTGGTATCTAGATTCCAAGATATAAAGAAGTGTTATCGCGATCTTAGTCGCGTTTGCCGTAGCGGAAGGATCCATCGCGACGTTCCAGCCGAGCGAGCTTCGTGTTCCTCCAATCTCTTCACTTCAATATCCCACTGTCAAATTAGCATGAGGGGAAGCCAAGATACTCTTATCACGGGCTGGTATTTCCGAGTTCGACGATTGATCGGCCGACTTTAATCTGTGCTAGGTCCATCTTTGTCTTGGAATTTCTCCCACTTTTGACCACGCTACCCCGCCTATTTGTGAACCCGACGCTCAACTTCGACACCGCGAAGTTATTCCGCTATCATAAATCATTTACATTGAAATTGAATGCATAACGTGCATCTCGAGTAAACAAGATGACTGAAGTCCTCCCGCCCAGTCAAGGGCTTCCTACTGACAAAGTGAGTTTCTCCCGAAATGTTTTAATGGCTCGGTTAATCAATTGTTTACATCGACACGCGACTGACAATTTTTCAGACCCAAAGCGACGACTATGTCTTCTTCCACTCGGGCTCAACCCCCACCTATCGTAAAGTCATCAAGTCCACCACCCAAATAACCACCATCCCAACCATTGATATCACCAACATCGACAGTCCCGATTCATCAATTCGAAATGCTCTTGCTCAGGAGCTTTATGACGCATGTGTAAGCTGCGGGTTCTTCTACCTGAAAGGCCATGGCATGACAGAAGAGCTTCTCGCGGAGACTTTTGATGTCTTGAAGAGATTCTTCGCTTTGGACTTTGACAGTAAGATGGCCGCGCATGTACAGAAGAATCCAGCGATTCGAGGTTATGAGCCCATGGGAGAAACGAAGATGGATCCCAAAACTAAGCAGGGTATGTGATCGCTGCTCGAGGTTTTTCTCGGGCTATGCTGAGTACTTTTAGACTTCAAAGAATCATATACCATTGGAGACTGTCCCTTGGAGCCAGAACAGAAGTACACAGAGAAGACGGGCAAAGCCCCACCCCAAAACCTGAAGCGGCCTCAAAATATCTGGCCGAGCTCAGCACCATGGTATCGCGAAGGATTGTATAGTTATTACAACGAGGTCCTTCCTGTATCTCTGAAACTGGTTCGACTGCTTGCGCTCAGTCTCAAGCTCGACGAGGACAAGTTTTTGGAAGACTTCTTCAAATTCCCTATCACGGGGATGAGAGCCTTGCATTACCCACCAGTGCCTCCAGAAGACAAGGAGAAAGATGAGCTCAATATCGGACTTGGAGCGCATGCCGACTTCTCATGTGAGATTTCCTCACTTTGTAGATCTAAGTAAATTGCTAACTCGGGCCTAGATCTGACTCTAGTTCTCCAAACACCCACGCTCGACGCCCTCGAAGTCCTCAGTCCAACCGGACAATGGATTCAAGTCCCTGCCATCCCAAACACACTAGTCTGCAATGTAGGACAATATCTCGAACGACAAACGAACGGAAAATTCCTCGCAGCTGTGCATAGAGTTCGCAACAAAACTGGAGATGAGCGATACTCGCTACCGTTCTTCCTGACAATGGATCCAGACGCCCAAGTCAGCGTGTTGGTTGATGAGAAGGAAAATAAGAAGTTCGAGGATTTCAATGTGGGAGATCTGTATATCAAGAAGGTGCTGCCGGCAAGGGCGAAGCATCCTACAAGTATCAAGTATCGTGATGTGCCGGAGGAGGAGTGGAAGTACGAGTTCTTGCTCGAGTAATTCGCAGCCATATGAAGGCCGAATAGAAAACTTGAGGTTCGCAACTGAGCTACCGTCTCGATACTCAGTCTGTGGTACTGACATCGAATTTAAATTCTCCCACGTGCAAGAAAATATGATGACCAAGATATTGAACAAAGAGTCGCAAAGACTAACTGTATTCGCGCGGCGAGCATGTGGCCTGTTGTGAACGCCGAGCCTACGTGCATCCAAGCGAGCGAACGCCGGTCCACTCACGACATCGAAAGCCGACCGCCCAACAGGCACAGGGGTACGTCCATAAAACCAACTACGATTCCATGTCATATCTTTTCATCAATTCAACTCTGTCCCTCTGTATATTTTTCGCTTGTTGTTTTCCAGCTGATGTTGCCGAGTTACTCACTTTAACAATATGGTGTATCTCACAGACATCCAAACCTCTAACTCCCAAATCGCAACGACTTTCCCGCCAGGTCTTGTCGCTGTATTTGTGGGAGGTACCAGTGGCATCGGCGAAATAACCCTCAAGAAGTTCGCAGAATACACTCGTTACCCTCGCGCCTATATCGTCGGCCGGTCTCAAAATGCCGCAGAACGCATTATCGCGGAATGCAGGATACTCAATCCTGAAGGAGAGTACATCTTCATCAAAGCAGACGTGAGCTTGATGAGAAATGTCGACAAAGTCTGCGACGAGATCAAATCAAAAGAGAAAGCCGTCAATCTGCTGTTTATGAGTGCAGGATTTCCCAGTATTGATGGCGCAGGTCAGAAAACTTTCCTGACCCTGTTTCCAAAAAAGCCAATATTGACTCAAACCACCAGAAACTTCCGAAGGATTAGTCTTGCTCTCAGCATTGATGATATATTCTCGCGCCCGCTTCGTCCAGAATCTGCTACCCATTATCAAAACAGCTTCCTCACTCCGTCGCATCATCACAGTCGCAGGCGGTGGTCGCGAAGGGCAAATATATCCTGACGACTACCCAGCTCGACATCTTTCTCTGATCAAAATGCGCGCGCATTCTATCTCGGTTATCACACTCAGCATGGAAGCACTCGCGAAGACTGCTCCAGAGGTCAGCTTCATCCATGATTATCCAGGTACAGTCAAGACGTCATTGATGGATCACGATCTTGGAATCCTTGGTGTGATTCTACGTGTCTGGATCCTTCTGTTTGGGTGGTATGTCTGTATCCCGCTGGAGGAGTGTGGTGAGAGACATTTGTTTTTGGCGACTAGTGCCAGGTATGCGCCAAAGGAGGGTGGGAAAGGTGCTGATGGTGTGAATGTGAAATCTCAAACGACTGTTGCCAAGGGCTCGAATGGGGAGGTGGGAAGCGGTGTTTATTCTGTGGGCTCGGATTGTGAGAGTGGCTCTGCTGCGTCTCTGAAATTACTGGAGGAATATAGATCTCGTGGACTGGTTGAGGATGTTGGGAACCACATTAATGGGGAATTCAGGCGGATCATGAGAGAGTGAGCCAAAAATGCTGCGGTGGTAGACATAAAATTCCCAAATTTTGCCAGACAAGAAGGAAATTGGGCTTCGCAAGCTTGAAAAGACATAGCATACAATTGAGACATCTCGAGCAAAGTCAGATAGAACCTGGAAATTCGTGACGCAGTTAAGGCCCAATTAGGGCCCAGCGAGCGGTCTAACCATCTAAGTATGCTGTATGAATGGTGCTTGGTACACTTGAAACAGCCCCCGCAATGCAAATACAAATAGAACATTTCAAAATTATACTGAGCTTGAAGGGGTTTTCGGGAGATCATAATATTTATTCATTATTCATCCGACCACATTTATGCCTCTAACCCAAAACCTTCTCAGCAGTCGAGACCTCGGTTCCAATGTTATCCGGCTCGACGTTGATGCTCTTGACCTTTCCATCCTCAACCACAATAGCGTATCTCTTGCTTCTGTTTGTTCCAAGGAAAGCAGCGGCTTCGAATTCGAGGTCGAGGGCTCTGGTGAACTTGCCGGCCGGGTCACCAAGGAATCGGATACCAGAAGAGCCATCCTTATCGAGAGACTTTCCCCAGGCGTTCATGCTGTTTGTAATTAGTATCGAGGTTTGCTTCGAGGAAACAGGTCATAGCGTGACTTACACGAATGCATCGTTGACAGAAATAACGAAGACCTTTCCGGCGCTCTTGAGCTTTGGGTGGGAAATGTAGCCAGGAATGTGAGAATCGGAACAGGTTGGACCTAGCAAATTGTCAGCAAATGGTACAAGAACTGTATCTGGTGCCATATTGCAACGTAGATTAGGAAACGAATCGATGGTAAACATACTGAAGGCAGCTGGTACACCGATGATAATTCCAGATCCAGATCCAAGCTCTTGGGAGAGATCAACAGTCTGATCTGGCTTTCCCTCGACAAGGGGAATGCTCGGGATGCTATCTCCAACTTTGACCATTTTTGCGATTTGAAATGTATTCGATTGTGTGAAGGATAGAGTGAATTGAGCAAGTGGAATTGTTGTAGAGCTTGAGACAAGAAATTGGTGGTAAAATGAGGGGTACTTATGTACTCGGTCCGACCCCTCCACACTCAACGTCAGTGATCAGCGATCTCCGTTTTAGATCCCGCTGCTAGACCGAGTCTAGCAAAGCGCCTGATGGTATTTGAAATAAGCGGCCAAGCGAGCAGATTTGAAACTGCGGGTGGAGTTTTGATTCCCGAGATATAGAAATCCTTCTAATCAGATATCGGTAAGCTTATTCTATGGGGTAACATCGAAAGCTCTAACCTATTCATCTGATGCATTTGTGTATCATTTGAGCCTGGATTGGTGTTTCGCTGTCGGTTAGTACACCAAGACAAAGGTGGAGACTAAGGGACCAACAAGGTACCGCATGCCCGAAATCGTATTGCCGAAAGCTAAACGAAGCCTCTCATATATTGGTTCCGAACAACAGTATTTGTCACTCGTCATCTTGTAGTTCGAATTCAAATGGCGACATTGCTTGGAAAGTAGTTCATCTCACAAGCAAGAGCAGCCTAGACCTTCAAACACGTGACTAAAGCTGACAAGCCAATGCCAAAATCCAGATACCTCCTCTCCGGCCATCAAACAGCAAGTAATTTTTACTTATCTTCTTTATGTAGCTCAATTCATCATGAACCCACTAATATGGATCTGGTCATCAAAATCCTTCACTTCTACAGCTCCGACCTTCGAGATTGGCTACCCACGATTGAGTACACCAACAGTCGCCTGGGCAAAGGTCTGAGCTTCCTTTATTACTCTCGTCGGCTCCTGTAGCATTGCATCAAATATTGCCATCACTTCCTCCACTTTTTGCATCACTTATGTGATTTTAGCCATCGGAATACAGCATTTATATCCTTCTCTCTGTCAGATCACCGTCAGGCCCATCGTGGCCTTTTTGCTCCATTGCTATCCTCGCAACTCGCTTCAGGGCACCTTTGGTATCCCTCTTCTTTTCGTTCATTTTCTCTTGGCCTCAATAAGAAGAGGCAGCCACTGACAAACTCCCACATGGTCACGTGATTGAGATTGACTGCCGCGTCCAGAATCTTTAAGGGGGCTCAGAACGACTTCGCTTATAGGTGAATATTGGCATCGGGGACGTAGTTGCACAAATTGTTAGTAACTTTGCGATATTCCAAGCTAAATGAAGCTCATCCAATTCGAGGGGTCGAGAAAGTTTGGTCCACTAGTTTTTAGGGAGGCGCGACGAAGCCTACGTGCGGCAACTATTCTAATCGTAAATCGCCGGATGACTCTTTGAAATTTCAATAAAACAGAATACATATCTCAGTCAGACTTACATCTCACAATCACCCACCAATATTACAACCACATTGAACGCTCAAGAACACAAATCTGATCTCCCTACCAACCCAGAAAAGTCCACCGCGATGAAGCCTCATCAAAGAAAACCCACTACAGGTCGACCAGACAAAAATGCAGCCGATATAGAAGACGTAAATATGCCAATGTTCTTCTTCATGCCTAGGGAGCTACCATACAGTATTTTCTGTCAATGGGAAGCCACACGATTCACCGTCCCTCGTGAAACCCTCACCTGGCTTCGCACCGCACATCCAGCATATGCCGAATCGTCATCGATCTCTGAACAACCATCTTCCTCCTCCGAACAAATACCAACAGAGATGGAGTTCAACTGCGCTGAGCAATTCATGATGTTCTGCAAAGCAATATATTTCCACGACAAGATTTCGGGCAACGTCATCATGGATACAAAAGATCCTTCACTGCAAAAGAAATACGGTCGTGCCGTCAAAGACTTTACTGGTTTGATGTGGAGGCAGTCCTGCGAGCGAGTTGCGTTTGAGGGAAACTGGTGGAAGTTTGCGAGGAATGAAGCAAGGAGAAATTTCCTGCTGGGGACTGGAGATCGGATGATTTGCGAGGCGAGCTCGATGGATCGGAGGTGGGGGATTGGGTATAAGAAGGATCATGCGATGCAGTATAGGGGGAATTGGGGAGAAAATCTGCTGGGGAAGGCGATCATGCAGGTTAGAGGTCAATTAAGGGAGAGAGTCAGACAAATTGAAATCGAGGGGAGAGATCCTGGGCACTGGGAGTTGCCGGGTAGTGAGATGTGGGTTGTAAAGGATGGCATCACGACAGCAAAGTGAGAAGGAGCAACACTTCTGGAACAGCACGTGGTGATTGACGTACAATGTTTCATCTGATCATGACAATACTGAGCCCTGTGCAAGTGGCTGAATTCTCGAAGGTGGAATTACGACGACCCCGCCGTGCGTTCAGTCGGTGCCTCAACGCCCAGTCAGTACTGTCGCGATTCCGGACCATTTCAATTTTGCCTCCTACAAATGCAGCAAGACTTTGAACACATCGATATTGATTACTCCGTCGTTCCTCATGCACATCTTTGTTTGTTCTCGAGACGAGACTGGACTGCAGCACGGCAGGCGAGGCTGGCCGAGCTGGCCGTGCCGAGTTACTACAAAAGATTTTGTTTGATACCCAATAATAATATTATAGATTTGAAATAGTTTTGGACAGGAAAGACGCCATATTGTTAACATTTCATGCATTTCTTCTTCATTTGTATTACCATTTTCAATTTGCTCGAAGCCAATGAAATGATACCTTGAACCAGACGAGTTGTTCTCGTCGGCTTTTGTATTTGTATCTAGCTCTATCCGAAGTCTCATGCTCTTTATTCCTGAGGAAATTCACTTCGGCTCTTTCCTTTCATCGCTGCTGGCGGCCTCTTTTTGTTCTGGTTCCATGGACTGCTTCTACCCCTCAAAAATGTATTAAATGCGGGAACTTTTGTGATTGAGGTGAAAATAAGAACTTTGCATTCGCTTTGCTACGCTTAACTACCCCGTGTATGTTCTCGAAAGTAAAAAGCGTTGGGGGAAGAGAATTTATAGGCGGGCAATGGGATCCGTGATTCGAAAGGTGCGTCGGTCGATGAGCCTTTGTGATTCGAAAGAAGACTGTTAATCAAACCTCCCCTGAGTGTAGAGTTTCGGGAGTCATACCTGCCCTCCTTCCTACAAGTCACGCCATTCGACAAGTGTGAACGCTAACAGAGATGTCATGGGCAAGATTCTTATGAGCTCATTCCTCCCATTTAACTAATCCTACTTATTTGGACTTTCTACTACTATCAAATATGCTTCAACAAAAACCAGCTGACCATGCAGAGAAATGGCATCCTTCCTCTTTGCAGTTCTAGCAGAAGATCTTGTAGATCCTTTTCCATCTCGGAAGCCTGGCAAGCTCTTCACGCTCCTGTTGTATCAACAACGGGGTATCCAGCTCCCTTCTGCCCGTTTTCAAGTCCATCATCGCAGTTCGCATGAATGGGGTCCTGTAATATATCTTGTACGGAACATAGAATAGGATGACGACGGGAGCGGCCAAATACGCCAAGAAGAAGTTTTTCGCGATTGCGGTGGAGCTCATGCTGGCATATCCAACTGGCCACACAGCAGTCCAGAACTGGGCGACCAGCACCAAACAATTGAGGATGAAGCCGATCCAAGAACCAATTACGCCAGCTTGCGATGTGAATGCAAGCTCGTCGAGAGTGTGTCCTTGCTTTTTCCAGGCTGCTCTGAATCGAATATGGGCTAGGCAAATGGACCCCCAAGTGAAAATCGACGAGAGACCAGAAAGTGAATATAGCCAGTTCAGAGCAGTATTTGCAGTTTCTGCTCCACCTGCTACAACGTAACAGAGGAGACCAAGCGCCGATGCAACACCGATGGCCACTAAAGGACGGCCGGTACGGTCGATGTAGGCGAATACCTTGGGGGCCTGTCCTTGTTCTGCCAGAGCGCAAAGGGTACGAGAGGAGCCATAAATTGAAGAGTTACCAACAGACAGAACAGCGATGAGGATGACTACGTTCATCACGCTGGGAAGGCCAGAAATTCCCGCGTTATTGATTGCGATGACGAATGGAGAGGCCTTGGCTCCACTACCATCAGAGCCCAGAAGTCTTGCATCTCCGTACGGAACCAACAAGCTGACGATGGTGAGAGCAACCATATAGAACAAAGCGATACGCCAGAAAACCTGTTTGATGGCGGTAGGTAGGACCTTCCGTGGATTTTGAGCTTCTGCTGCAGCGAGACCAACAAGCTCAGTTCCGGCGAAGGAAAATGCAGCAGTGACAAACACAGAACAGAGACCTTTGAAGCCATGGTTGAAAGCACCGGAAGCAATGCTACCAGCTGGCTGTCCGTTCTTGGTATATCCAGCGTAGTCTGCAGGAACACTGTTGGAATCCCAATAGCGACCTCCGATATATCCTCCGTTGGGACCTCCTCCACAATTCAGAATGATTCCAAGGATGATGAAACCAATGACGGCGGTGATCTTGATGATCGCGAAAACAAACTCAGCCTCTCCGTATCCGCGGACTCCAAAAAAGTTGATGGCGATGATAACCACGAGAAAGATTGTTACCCATGCGGCGGCGTTGGTGTCTTGTGCTCCAGGCCAATATTGCAGCGTAATGGATGCAGCCACGATTTCGAGAGGTAGCACAACCAGCCATTGCACAGCATAGCTTTGGCTGATGTCAGCACAGTCTTCTAATCTCAACGAGACGCGATGTACTTACTTCCAACCCATGGCAAATCCCCAGGCTGGGTCAAGAAAACGGGTCGAGTATGCTGAGAAAGATCCAGAAACTGGGAAAACGACAGCCATCTCTCCAAGAGCCTGGACAGTGCAGAATATCATGATACCAATAATTCCGAAAGCGATGACCAGTGATGCTGGACCTCCAGTGGAAAGGGCCGCGCCTGAGGTAACAAAGAGACCAGTACCTGTCATCCCACGTCAAAATGTTGTTCCTGGATTTGCGGAATTGATTGGATAAATTCTTTCAAGGGCAAGACATACCGATCGAGCCACCAATAGCAATCATTTGCATGTGTCTGCCTTTCAATTTTCTCGAAAGTGTAGTGTTGGCAGTGGCTTGGGCGGCTGCTTCATGATCATATTCTCCTTTGACATTTCCCAACGGAGTCTTCGTCACTGTAGCATTCGGATCCCTCTTAAAGCTATCGATAAATCGAGTCTTCCACGGCGCTTTGTGTGCGTCTAATCCAGCAGAAGCCAAGGCTGCATCTTGGGCATTGTGGTCACTGCTGCCAGAGCTCTGCTTTCCATTCCCAAAGCCCTTCTCGGCATCCGTCATTTCGTGTGGTGCAGACATGTTGGGGTTAGTTCCACGATCTCTGGTGCGAAACTGATCTGCAGGTACGGTCACAAGGCTATCGATGCCTCTTCAAGGGCTTGTCTGGTGCCAAGTAGCAATTTAAGCAATACCAAGCAGAACAAGACTTCTGGGAAGGGGGAAGAAGCAGCTTTTGAACCACATGGCTGCGAGTGGCTTTCCTCGGCGGGTTGGCAACGATCATCCACTTTTTGAGTACCATTCCGCGCCCTCGGCCACCTCCCCAGCTTCCATAACCATCAATTGTCAGGATCCAGTCATCCGTGATACTAACGACCTTCCGTTATCATCGAAGTTGGAGCCGTAGTGTTATCTCAGGTGACGCTGTAGTGTCGATCTCAATGCATCAGTTTAACTGATTCGGTCATAGAACACTCCATTATGGGTCTTCATTCCTTCTCGAAGGCAAGGTTACGAAGTCGTTGGCAAATGATATCCTTGGCACATATCAGCATGTCTATTTTCTTACGACATCGTTCCATTTAGTGCTATATAGTGCTGATAGAAACCCTGTACGTGCTTGGCGATAGGCCGACTCGGTGGTTCTGGTGTCCCGTCAAAAGGCGGGGTGCGGCGCCACCAACGCCCAAAAGCTTGTACGCTACAGGGTGGATCGGTCTCATGCGACAGGCATCATCATGTCTGAAGCCGTGGTACCCGGAAGCACCGGACCAATCAACAAATGAATGATGAGCTTGGACGAGGACAGGCCCGAATCTGACATTCGAGATGTGGGTAGTGAAATCTCTGCTTTTGTGGTACTTTCGTACTTCATGATAACAAGTGAAGTGCTCACGACGCGCTCCTTGTTATCTTTCCAATGAGTCAATGGTATTTGCTTGCATAGTGAAAATTTGATATTGAGCAGCAAGCCCAAGTGGAATGAGTGCATCACATCTCGGAGCGTTCAAATATTTCAGTCACTTCCGCGTGTGGCTTTGCGGATAAATAGAACCCCGTCTTACCTTCTTGATCAGTACAATTGGATTGCCCTTGTGTCTATCTTATATCGGGTATATTAAGGAAGAGCTTTTCTCGCTGCTTTTGGTTTCTATTTGATCCTTGATAAAATCTCGGTCTTCGTGTTCACCACATTATTACAGAAGTCGAGCTAGTATCCCAGATGTGGCTGACTTCATTTCCCCAAAAGCCATGACCTGATCCTCAGATTCACCGATACCGTTCCGCCAAATATAAAGCAAGAGAATGATATCAAGGACGAAGCAGTGCGGGATTTCCTAGCAGCATGATAGCCTGCCGCCGAGTAATTACTTTCCTTGATGTCTGTCTAAACCTTGTAACACCGCACGGATATTATCGGCTCTGAATTGCAGCTCTGCGAGGCACGAAGAGGTTCGCACTGATCGGTTCCAAAATGGCCGCTTAGCAGCCTGTTTCAGCACCGTCCGGGAATCGGCCTCACAGACTCACTTGCTACCAAGGTCAATACGGCTGGGTTGCTCTCGTTGCGGGATGCTCCTTGAAAGCTTCTAGGACTTTGAAACTCTTTAAAGTCAGCACTGATAGCTTTTAGTCTTGAATTTAGCCTTCAATGTGCTGGTCTTGCGGATGTTTCTGTGGAAGTCAAGCCGAAAGTGAGCAGGAGAGTTTCTCTACCTACTTAATTTCCCGCGCCGGAACTTACAACCATAATATGGGCATAAAGACTGCAGAAGGTGTTAAAAGATACGCACATCGATATTTATGCATTTACCTCGCAGGAATCAAAGTCGAAGCAGTGCTTCGTGAGGGGCGTCAAATAGCAGGGAATTTGTTTACATGCCTCTTCAAGAGCTCGCTTATCCATCGCCAAGGCTACCCCACCATTCGCGTCAAGAGTAGTAACTTCGCCAAGTATCTTCTAGAAGCTAGTCGTAAATTGAATGTCTTGATAGTCAGTTTTGGTTGAGTCAAATATTGTTTGTTTGCGTCAAGCATATAACAAGGATATCAATTTGGAAGTCATCTACTGCTTCGTTCTGGCATTACAAACGAAACCACTATCAAGCCTACAACTCACTTCATAACACTACTCCTTTCCATTACTATACCATCGCAACCAAGACACGCCAATTTCGAATTTACATAACTCTACCTGGTAGTTCAGTGAGCCCTGTTAAGAGACCAGTGGTTAGTACAGCGCTCTCACAGGTCAAGATCGTGGCGAACCTACATCCTTCGGTATCTTCAGTGACGGTCTTTTTGACCTTGCACTTGTTGATAGCAGCAGCATTTTGACTCAAAAGTGGTCTACCGTTTCCACAAGCTTGGAACATACAGGACGAGTCCATGGCCTTCTGGAGCGAGTCCCCCTTCCAGCCGAAGACGTAATCGCCATGAGTCGCGTAGCCAGTGCTGTCTCCCATGCTCCACTTCAAGAGACATCAGCATAACCTCTTGTAACCACGAGGAGAGTCTCAGAAAGTGATACTCACGACGAAAGGTTGAGATCCGTCTGTGGGCCACAAAGACTTATCGTTGAACTTCGAGGTATCCCACATTGTTTCGTACGCCAACTGAGGCATACGAACGGGGTGAGAAGCGGGGCAAGGACCGGCTTCTTGGAAACCTCCCTTAGTAGTGCTGAACATATGAGATTGATGGTCGGGGCTGTCGACGTTCTTTCCATCCCAGCAGCTAAATGTTTGTTAGCGACACATGACAGAGCTGGAAAGAATGTATAGGCGTGAACTCACGATGGGAAATGATGAATCGCCATGATGCCAGCAGGGCATGGTTTTGTCGGAAAGTCGGGCGTCTCAGCGCCTCTGGTCAATACCGTTTGAAGGCAGGTATAAGCAAGGCCTTTGACCACGCCAGCTTTGGTGTTGACAGTCGGGCTGCCGACCACCATTCGGAAACCCTGCGACAATTAGCCTTGGTCTCTTCTGTGACCGGAGAGAATAAGTACAGGTGGAAAGGCGGTGATTTTCTTGTTTCCATTCGAGTTAAAATCTTTCTGTGTGTAATATATGGTCATTCCATCTGTCGACCCCTCCAGCTGAGCATTGGCGTAGATAGGGACGCGCTTGTAGGTGCCGTTGCGTGCTTTGAAGTACATAACCGCTGTCCAATAATTCGAGAAATCTTCTGAGAAGAAGCACGATGTGCAAGTAGCAGTCTCTGAGATGTTGTTATTTGCACCAGAACTCATTGTTGGAGCAAAAGCATTGCCACCAACAATTTGATGAACGTGTGCTGAGGGAACACTTCCTGGCTCAACGAGAGGATCAAGTCTCTCGATGCTGATAGTCGAGCATCCGAATCGAAGTCCAGCTTGGGACGGCGCCACTAGTGCGAGAGCAAGCAAAAGCCACTTCATTTTCAAAACAACGTTCGGTTATCGATTCCTGCGCTGATGGAAATCCCCCAGAACGAGCCGTGGGATTTCCGCTCTGTTTTATAAACATCATCACTACCAAATAAATCCTGTGATAGCATGAAGCATTTGCCGCCCTCCAGCATTTACAGTGCTGAAACACTTGGCCATCGTTTATCCTAATACGCAGCCAAACATACTTGGTATGTATGGGCTTCCCCGCAAAACCGCAATTTACCCCACAGGATTGGATGCAACATCATATACAGTAAATTGCGCCATTCATAAATCCTAGATTGGAACCTCAGCTCCACGAGTAAAGAAATGCTGTGGAATTAATCGTCCAATCTTCTCATCACAACTTATTGGTGTGGAGATCTACCGATGGACACCATGACTGGAGATGACCTGAACGGCATATGTTCTCGAAGAGTTCTTGAGTGCCGAGCTGTCACGATGTTCCCCAGCAAATTGATAGCATGGAATGCTGAGTGGTCATGACCCAATCACCCATCTGCCGAAGAATTGCAAAAGTACAACAGCATCAAAATAGCTAAGACCGGACGCCCGCGCCTCCATAAATCTTCTGACTTGATGAAGGTTAGTGAATCGGCGCATGTAATTCCTGGTCGCGTGGCAGCTTGGCCATGTCTTGCTGATTCGTGACAATCATGACCGCTGTGTTCGTCAGTCGCAAACCAAGTGAAGCCATCGTGTGAAGACTGTACCATAGCACAATATTTGTTACGTCAAATAGAGACCGCAGGCTTCCTAAAAGGGATTTCTTGTACAAACATAAATTCTACCGAATTACTTACGGCTACCAGTTGGAAGTTTTACGGGCTTACGGGACACTTGCCTAGAAATCTCCCGTGATGGATCCACTCGAATACAGTAAAGCTCTACTTTGCGATCAGTCTATCCGGTGAGCCAAAAACGTCTCTGTCATCGTTTTTCTGGTAGAGTTGCTGGAGTAGAAGTAGTCACCTCGTCCTATTTACCTCTTACTTAGTTAGCGCCTCACCCTGGGTTGGTAGGAAAACGGGAATGGGTCAGGTTAGCTTCCTCTCTCTTAAGCGAGCCGAACCATGCCTATCACAAAACCTATTCTGAGGTACAATCGGGACCAATCCTGCACATGATGAACTTGGCAGGCACGTTCACTAGCATATACAACCTTTCAAAAAGCCATACTGTCTCGGGCATCGACGACCACGGTCTTGGGAAAAGCAATGGGCTCGCCGTCTGGCTTAGGCTTAAGTCGTGCTTGCATCATGCGCATCACTTCAAATTCACGAAATATCGACGAGGCTTGGATGCTCCTAGTATCATCTAGGGCATCTAACTCCTTGGGACACTAAATTCAACGAAGTCCCATGGTCTGGGACCTTGTTGCCTGTTCGGTTGAAGCGCCACTGCTGAATCGAACCAACATCACAAGTGTAGCTTTTGCTTCGATATCAGATAGTGCGCCTTGAACAAACAGTGAGATATAGTTGAAACCTAGTAAGCTCTTGATGATACACAAGCCAAGATCTGCAAATTATGAGTAGATCTCAAGAAAGAGTATGGCAACTACGCAAGGGAGTTTGAAGTTATGTGACTTGAGTCGGACTCTGCGCTACTAATTAGTCAACCAGATACTGCATATCAAATGGTTCCAGTCCATATGTCTATAATCTTCGAACTAGATAATCTTGAGATCAGGCTTACATTTCCAGTCTGTTTCGCAATGGAAGGAATATGTCAACATCCCCCCGCCCGCACCTCTCCTTTTCTCCTCACAATACTTACAAACTTTTTCTTTGATCTCTGGGCCCTGATAGTCCGCCGACACCAACTCTGGAATCCGATACTCGTCAAAAAGACAACCATAATCAAGCCCCGGCTTCCTTCAACTTCCGAAGACATCCAAAACTCGGAGACTCCGACATTAACGTTCTCAGCCATGCCACGTCCCGACATGCGCGGAAGCCGTCCCACCAATATGCTGAGTTTGAAATACAACTAAAAAAGTCCCAGTCACAAGGGTGGGCAAGCGCAATTGTCCCACAAATTCAGAGTAGAATCCTTTCCTTGCCTGGAGAAATACGCGTCAGCATCTGGAAATATACTCTCAAGAGCCAGCAACATTCCCTTCCATACTGGCTACACGAATCTACTCGCTACGAGTACGCACCTCTAGGCTCCATGGAAGTCACCTGTGGTATAGAGCAGATCGACTATTGGAGTTGCCAAAAGACTACAAAGAGAAAAACCTATGCGAGCACTGTAAAAGCGTGCCGGCAAATGTACGCCGACATAGTAGGCGGCGAACTGTTCTACCAGGTCAATGCCTTCAGTCTGGATGTGTTGGATCGAAACACATTTTACTTTGTCAGCCAACGGAGACTAGATTGCATTACCTCATTGCATTTTACTTGGAGGAGTCTGCTCGGAAAGACACCAGAACACACGGAACAGCTTTTCTCAGATCTCGTTAGGTGCAAAAACCTGAAGCATTTGGTGTTGTCGTTATACATGAGATTTGACGTGGATCAAGGTGTTGACGCAGAAGGTCGAAGAACAATCACGATCTCGGATAAAAGCATCTCCAGTATTCGCGATATTCCCACTTTTAAGATGGTCAAGGGACTTGAGACTTTCGAATTGAGACTCAAAGGGTTGTCAATCTTTTCCCGACAACACATCGTATCTTGGAGAGGCTCCAGAAGTCAAACTCCGTTCGAAGCACCACCGAAAGCTTTTGACTTGACTGAAGAAGAGCCCCTCACCGATAAGATGCAAGAGGCGCAAACACGAAAGGGACTGTATAATGATATAAGCTTCGGCAGCTGGAGGAAGATTTGAGAGCGATGATGACGCAACCTAGATTTGATCGTTGACGCTACTTTGGGCAAGAGCTGGGTTCGAGAATTTTCATGCTTATCCATAGCCTCCTAAAGGATGACAAGGAGATATGCATTACCTAGTGCAAGCCCAGGACGAGCAAGGAGATCAGCAAGGAGATCAGCAAGGTGCGAATTTTAGTGGCTGCCGGCTAAGTCTGTGGTGGTATTTCTGACATCCAGGAACTAATGATATCGGCAACATGATGTTTCAGCCGACGGGAAATGTAAGATAGTAATGTTTGTACTGTATCAATGTATTTTAAGCCGGACTCACGGGTAGCTCAGTCAGAATATAACCCATTCTTCCTCTTCGGAATTACTTTTCGACAAATTCTAGCATAACACTAAGCGGTATCCTTTCGGACAAAGTTACCACCATTGTCCATCTTCCCCGTCAAAGCACTGGAGGTAAGCCCATTTTCTCAGGACGCGGGCATATAAAATTAATATAGCCGTGTATTAGGGAAACATTGCTTTTCCCATCCCTCCACAGTCCCTCATCCTGGAACTTGTTCCCTCTGATCCTCGCTTACCAGTTAATATCCCAACATTTGAGCCCATCACCATCCGCCACCATCCCCAAAACCTCGAGCAACCATTCCCATTTGATCAAACACCCCTACCCATGTCTTTCAAAACATGAATTTCTAACCCTCAATTCAATCAAGATAAGCAAATTCCCCACACCAAACCAAGTCAGACGGTCTCCGTCCAGCGTGCATCTTGCTAGAGACAAGCCCCCTCCACACCACCCATCTCTAACATATCTTTCTGTTGCTTGCAATGGTATACTGATCTGTTAAACATAGGTTGGCGAATGTTGGGTTGCCGTGTTAGTATCGGGCTGAAGACATGCTAATGATATTAGGTTAATGACTTACGGTGGCTGGTCCCTTTGAGTGTATACCCGTAAGTATTCCTGAATTTCCTTGTTTGCCGCACACAGCACAATCCCCACACTTGTCTCTAGCAAGACACTTCTTTTTTTGCCTTTTCGGGGAATTTGGGTTTGTGGTTTGTGGGCCTTTGTCAAGGGATTTGCTTCGAAGGCTCTTTGCTGGGCGTGCCCTAACTGTCCTTTGAAGGCTTGAACATCATCCTGTGTCCTTCACATGTGCCTATCTGACATGGCAATCAATTTAATATATATAGTACTTGGAATTTCGTAGATTTTTGGGTATTTATAGGGCTTTGGAAAGTGGTTCTTCGAAAGTGTTGGGCCCATCACGACCTTCTCTGCCGGCAGGCAACTGGCAGGGTTCACGGTGATATCAACTTGTACAACTGCGCCTTTCTTTTGTTCAGCAATGCTAACCTTAGAGCATCTCTTCGGTATACAGGCAAACATTGCCCTTCTAAAATGCAAACACTTGACTGGCCTGAGGTTCTTCATGTGAAATGAGCCTCCTGCTCAACTAGGCTGTCAGGTCCAGGGCTGACAGTCGCCCAAACCCTAACAAAGAACGTTCAAAATCATTAAAGTCAAGAAGATGTCATTTGTAAGAAGTCCATTGGAGCAGGAGTGTGCTCCAAACGTTTTACACAGGATCCGATCTGGCAAGGCAGGTCTTGGCAAATCCAAACAATGATTCCGCGAAAGCGAACATGGACGCTCTTTGCATCTGAACCTCAAGTACCACGTTATAAGCATTGAGTATATGTAATAACATACTTTCATAGCAACAACACCTATGCATGTGCCCATCTCACCAACGAACGTGGCCCTCTTAATTGCTTGTGTATCGTGATATTTTGATTACGCGAGCCCCTTTCGAGAGCACAATGACAAAACAACAACAACCCAAGCACCGCAAAATCTCGCTCCTAATGACAAACAAAAGTCTCATCCATCAACATCCCTTTTAAAGCTCACAAAAGAGCGGTGGCGAGTGGCTGCCTACCAACACGAAAAGATACATTGTGTTAAAATGGTTGCTTGACAATACAGATTTGTTGTTGGCAGGCGAAGTTCTGCCAGAATGGGGCTTTTCAAGGTCCCCAGCGAGACACAGGCTTTAATGATCACGATTGGCACTCTTGGCCTTTGTAGCACTATGCTTCAGAGCAGCAGCCACCATATGGGGTTGCGGACACAGTTTAGTCCAGTCTCCCCATCCAGCTATTCAGTGTCAGACCCTGATGTCACGCCGTCACTGGTATCAAAATCCAGACTTGCTTTCAATGGAAAAACGTTTGAGCAGCGCTACCTTTCTTGCCATTCAGTTTTGAATGCCTTATGAATCAAGTGCAAGCTAATCACCAGTTGACTGTGAACGTAAGGTTCCTTTCCATTCACCTTCTTCTTTGCACCATCGGCTCCTTTCACTCGTGGAAGAAAGAAGGGCAATGTTCCCTTCACTGATTAGGATCCTTCTCAGATAAAAGAAAATTTATCGTAGCCTTCAATCTCTCCACCATGCCAGCTGACCACGATCAAATTCTCGCCTTGAGCGGCATCTGATGGAGACTTGAGATCGCATGAAATTAGACCAAGCGATTCCGGAAATGTGGGTCTGGTCTGTTGATTCTCGGCTCGAATCAATTCAACGAGGTCATCTTTTCTGCCATCTCGAGCCAAAGTTTCTCCACTGAGCACACCACGAGCCTATGCTTGCTGCAACGCTCAGCTAGGAGCCGCGCGGACCCAGCTTCTATTGCTCGCAGGGCTCAGGCTTTCGAGCAGCTTGACGGTCTGTGTCTCCAAGACCTCGGCCTCACCTCTGCTTCTCGAAGCTGGCTTGGGTAGCTGGGATCGCGAAATCGGGTTTTGTGATTGCGTGGCTTGGTACAAAACGACGAGACCTGCTTGAATCGAAGGTACGTGATTCACGGCCAAATTGCGAGGGTTCCGACTGAACATTCCCTTTGACTGGCCGAGACTGGATTTGTCTCGATATGAGGGACGCTCTCCTTGCTGGGCTGCAACCAGAACTAAAGTCAATATCTCTCGAGCGTCTCACCTCGATAAGCTCGCACCGGCATCGGCACAACTACCCCAAACAGGATAGACTGGTCACCAGTATGCACTCTCTCATCTTGCTTCTTGCAACAAGCTTCGCGCTCGCTCAAGATTCAACCTTCCTCACTGTGCTTGCTCCCCCACCCGCGTCGTCGGACTTGGATCCAGTGACAACGGAAACAACGAGTTATGCATCTGTGGTAAGCTACGCTAGCAGCGCTATTGCTTTCGAGTCTACCCTTGACGATGGTGGCATCAGCCTGATAACATTCGTAACGAAGCCTCCAGGACCGCCAGAAACCACTGTTGTGTAAGTATAGGAGGGGCAGGGGCAGGATTTCAAAGCGTGGTTCTGACTTAACCTTTGTCTAGCTTTGTCACCACGACGAGAAGAAGAACCTCAACAGTATTCCAAAGTCCGTCTGCCACTCCCATCTCTTCTACACCCAGCCCCACCGCGAGCACTTCACCTTCAACAGACTCAGTTACTCCAAATCCGACCTCAACTTCGTCATCTGCAACTACCCCTGGCGTCTCCACCTCTCCTACAACCACTGACCTTCCTCCCCCAGCCAAGAAAGGCATCGGAACAACGAGCATCGTCCTCATTGTCTTCGGTATCCTCGCCGCCTTCGCCATGGCAGGATCAGCAGCGTATTTCATGAAGAAGCGACGCACTCGTGAGCAAGTCGAGGAGCACAACGCCGCATATCGAAACCGCGATTGGAATAGCGCTCGGCCCGTCATCTCGTCACCTCTGAACCCCGCCAATCTCGCAGAGCTAGAAAATATGGCCATGATTCCACGATCGAACACCCCTTCGAACATGCCTCCGGGCAGACCAGCACGACCTGTCAGCCTGTCGGGGTCCGTACAAGAGAGCATGAGAATGACACCTGTTTCTGGATTGAGGAAGGTTACTGGGTCTGTTCGTTCGGAAGGTACAGGGAATACGATGATGTCTGGAGCCAGGTCTATGAGTCCTGATCCTCTCAATATCGTCAAGAAAGGCAGTGTGGGTCGAGATCGATCAGACACATACTCGAGCACCACGCCTCAATTCGGCGACTACCACACTCGCAGTCCGTCAGGTACCGAGCCATCACAACTTGAACAGCTACGAGAGCTAGAGCGAGAGCTGGGCGAAGAGTCGCTCACTGGCAAGATGGTCGAGAACCCTACCTATGTGTCTACCGAGCCGGAGAAACCAGGACAGCCTGTAAATGCGACTGGAGACTCTGGACTCAGACACCCCTCACCTCCCCCGGCTCTCTTCGACCGACCATACGTCCCTCCGAGTCAGCCCAGATTCTCCGACCCCGATGAAGACGACGAAGATGTTCGCTCAGCTCGTCGAGCCTCTACCCAGCGCAAGCTCGATGGCGAGTCGATCCGCTCGAAATCGACCTCACCACCGATGTACGACACCATCGCCGCGCGTGCTGAGAAGCAGAGACTCATTGCGCAGAAGCAGAGATTGATTGTTGAGCAGCAGAAGAAGATGGTTGGGAAGGACAGGAACATCACTGACTTCGGTGCTGGGCCCATGCCGAATTATTCTCCTCCGCCACCGCCTGGTCCGCCTCCTAAGGGATTCTTCTGATCATTCAGAATGACTGCACTTGCGTACTTGCTGGATAGGCAATGGTTATGCTCGAGCTTATTGGGGGAAGGATTGTAGAGATAGGATACCTCAAAGAAAGTTGTTGGACTGTGCACATCGCGTTCTACTTCCTTCATCGCGGCTAAATAGACGTATCTTCGACGATTAAGAGAGTTAGTGATCCTGGGTTCGCGCGCTTGCGTTGAGCTTTTGTGCCGGAGCAGCGCTGATCTGAGCATCAAGGGCCTGTGAGTAAGGGATAGGTTTGGCTGCTCCGACTTCACCAGGATCATCAGTCTTTCAGTGAGGCTTCCCTTCCGTAGATCTGAGGAGTAACCTGGGCCCTAAATGTACCTTGATTACTTCCTTGAAGCAATTTCCATCTCAAGCATGGTTGAGGCAGATGAGGTTGGGTGGATTGGACCAACTGCTTCTCTTTCACTCCGTTGTACTTACAGTTAATGATAACACAACCGTGGATCCGCGATGTACTGGATAGAGCAAAGAAACATGCAATGCAAAAGACTTTAAAGCATTGGTCGCGTTCTCGTTTGATTGTGAACTGTTCGAGGAATGAAGGTACGCGGCGTGAAGTGAAGTTGACGATCGGCCGCTAGCTCGAAGAGCAGAACAAGTGTCTTGGCTTCGGCGTTAGGGTACGACCGACCACTAAACGTCATTTCACCGACACTGACGTAGAGAGTGGGCGAGGAGATCTGGGGTACATCTTTAGAGGTGTATTTTTGTCTGCATATAAAAACACTTTCGTTGTTGATATTGAGTCTTTATACGTTAATCCTCAAGGTATCCTATCCTGTTTATAAAGAATCATTAAAAGTCAACATGCCACCCTCAGGTCTTGCAATTATCATTGGAGCAGGTCCAAACACTGTAAGTAGCTTGATTTTTTTTTCCTACTTGCAAAATATGGGGTCGAAACATTACTTCATTATGTTTGAGATCGAGAAGTATTTGAACGTGGATGCCGAAACTGGTTTGATTGTCGTCTCCCGTCCGCGGTTCCCTCTTTGCTGTCCATCTCGCGATATCGAAGCAACTCGAAAATGCTAATCTTCGACTCAGGGGACCGGCATTGCCAGAATCCTCTCCCACCCTAAGCACGGCAACCTCGCCGTAGCCCTTCTCGCCCGCCGCCAAGAAGGTCTCAACAGCGTGCGTTCCAACCTCCAGCAAACCTCTCCAGGCAGCGTGGTGGAAACATTCCCTACCGACACCTCATCAAACAACCTGAAGCAAGCCTTCCAAGCCATCAAGTCACATGCCTCTTTTAAGGACCTTAAATTGAAAGTCGCCGTATACTCAGTGAAGCACTCTAGCAAGAAACCCTTCATGAACGAGACCTATGAGGAGTTCACGGAAAGTCTGGAACAGTATGTAGGAGGAGCATTCACGTTCTCCCAGGAAGCGTTGAAGATGTTCTTCGAGCACCATGGCGAGGCGCCACTTTCTGAGACGGGAGAAAAGAAGGGGACCTTGATCTTTACTGGTACTCTGGGTGCGCTGAGGTGTAATGCTGAGTTTGCGGCATACGGAGCTGGGAGGTCGAGCGTTAGACAGTTGGCGCAGACTTTGGCAAGGGAGATGAGTGCCAAGGGTGTTCATGTCGTTCATACCATTGCCAATGGTTCGATTGAGGACAAGAATGGTGAGGACCAGAGGATTGGGAAGAAGATGAGTGCGGATGCTGTGGGTAAGACGTATTTGTGGCTTTCTCAGCAGGAGCCGGAGCTTTGGACTCATGAACTGGACCTTCGACCAGCAGCGGAAAGGTTTTAGAGGGGGGTTTCAGTGATGACTGAGGGTAGCGTTGTAATTATAGAAAAGTAAACACCAGGATATTGATTCCTCGTTGTGTTTGTCCATGGAAGTGTAGCTAAGATCTAGTGTCACTCGATGTCGAGCCCTCAGAATTTGAGAATTGTCGTCCGGTCCACTGCTATCACAGTTCCAGGCGCAGGCACAAAACATCGTACTTCAGCCTCGCGCGTGATCATGTTGTAGCCAATGATATCTCCACGAGTGCAGCGTACGTGCTCCGGTGCGTACTCTCCTTCATAATTCTCATCTTCGAGGCTCATGATCCACTCCGCGAGCTTCCCAACCATCACACTGTCCCAAAGAGCCTCTCGCCTGGCTGGCGATTGGAGCAACGCAATCGCTTTCCTCCGAAGGCTGCGCTGAGGACAGTACCAGGAAATGGCGTAGAGAGGACAAATGGTGTGCATTTCGAACATGTAGGTGGCGTTTGGTTGGCTCATGTTGGGATGCTTGAGGAGCTCCTCAGACAGGGCTAGCATCTGCTCAAATTCTGGCATGAGAATCTTGGTGTCAGGGCTCTTTCCGTCGTAAGTCCGCATCATATACGTAGTTACATATCCAGCAAGATACATGAGCTCGAGAGAAGCAGCACAGAATCGGTCGTTGGATCCTTCCGATGTGAGTGATTTTTTGATGACAGGCGAGATGGATGACCTCCAGGCCTGAAGTTCTGCAAGATGCATGTACTTCCTGTCGACATGCTCCAGTGGAATAGACATCATGAAATCTAATCTCAAGAATCCACTGAAGCTGAAAGTTTCTGGGAACATGGCGGACGTGAATTGCATGACTCTTTGCATCGTGTTGATAAGCGAATCTCGGGCCTCATTGAGCGAGGAGAATTCACGGGGTATCAGAGCGATCTTCTGGCATTGCTCTTTGGGCGGTAAAAGTCGTTTGGGATATCGTGGATCGAGGAATGCCATAGCTTGGATATCTATCCGTCCAAATGCATTGATAATCTCTTTCTCGACACTGACTATTTGAGGGCTTGGGTCCTCATTTGCAAGGTGCTTCTCGACCAGATTGAGCCCAACAACCGCTTCTAGATTTCAATTCAAGTCAGCATTCAGGAAAATTGGCGCTCCGATGGCGAGAGATTGTAATATAAAAATCATAACTAAGAACAGCTGCTACTTACGTTTCACCGCCGTCTCAAAATTCCCAGCGAATGATTCGAAACAAATGATAACGATGCAGGTGATCAGGGTTGTTCTGAGGTCTTGAGTCCCTCCAACCGACGCCTTCCTCATCGACTTGAGAGCCTTTTGATACTGACGAAGCGCGAACTCCTGATGGTGTGAAGCGGTTTCGGTTTCCCGGCGCGGTCTGCTGTTGAAACCCAAGGCAACATTTGCAGTCGACTTCAACGCCGCAATCGCGATGATGGCATGGCGAATGGAGTCGTCAATCTCGCAAGCCTGCAAGACGAGATGGCTCCAGAGGTCTGACTCGAAGGACCCCGCCAAATGCGGAGCGATGCCTTCACGAAAATACTCGAAATATTCCAGCTCTTTTCGGTCCTGGAAGACGGTGACCCTCGGCTGATAGATGATGGGTTCAAAATAAGCAGATCCTCTAGGAAGGATGATCCTGACGGGTGGCAGCGAGGTCATTTCGCTTGGCTTCACGTATCCGTCACATTTTACTCCAAACTTGAGGCATCGGCTGCATTCAGGCTTGCCTTCATCGCATTTGACGCGTCGTATCCTGTTGACAATTAGTTGGAGCTGTCCAATTGATCACGTGAAAAGGAAATGCCCATCTCAGGCTTGTTCAGGACTCACTTGCATGTCTTGCATCCGTTTCTCGTCTTTGGCTTGCTGGCTCTTGCGACTTTCTTTGAGGAAGGATCTGGTCGAGGGGCCATGTTTGATGTTGGAATGCTATCATTTAATGGGAAATAATGCTTCAGGTCTGGGTCGCAGAAGGATGGTACCACTCGAAATTTCAATGTGTATATGATGAGAACAGAGCGATATTTATATCTTCAACAACTGAATGTCGTTTAAGGCTGATGTGGACGGACATTGCAGCATCATGCTGATGCTGCCGGTGTGCCTGCGCCGCTGGATGGGTTCGTGGGGCTTCAAAAGTTGGGGTCGACGCTGACTTGTCTCGTCGTAAAAATGCGTCCAGAAAAGGGAAGGTGAAATCCAGGGGCCTGCAGCGCATGAAGGGCCAGGGGCAAGATTGGTCGATTCCTAAATAAGCACAGCAAGCGAGGTTTGATCCTTGCACACGTCTATTCATAACTTTATTACTAAGCTAACTCCATTATCATACCTTCTGATTAAGCATGAGATGCGGCTCAAACATTGGAGAGAGAGACTATGCAATTTCTGTGACTTGTTTTTACTGCTACTCTTCGTATCGGACTTAGTACTGACATTTACCTCCAGACGACTCAACTTTGTAACATGACAACGAGGCTCGAAGCCATGAAGAGTATCTGCATTGCGACTTTTCAACACATCGAACGTAAGTACGGTCGATCAGATCTTATTCTCAACGCTTTCTGCTCAGCATTTATCTTGAACAAAGAGGAAGTAACCCATGAAAGACGAGCCTGTCTCCGTGGACCTTGTCGCCTCTTGCCCATCGGCACCGTCTTCAGTGGGTATGTCGATATCGACACCAATCTCAACCTTCGGTGCTACAGCGTCGTCTGCGTGATTCATGGATCTACTCATGTCAGGACAACGATTTTGGAATTGAGCATAGTGACTCTTACCTGCTTGTGCTCCGAAACAACTTTTGTTGACTCCTGTGACAAGCTTGGAGCTAGAAATGCGTAAGCGAGGATTTTGAACTTCGGTGAAGCAATAATTGTGAATGGGTTTCGGTCTGATTCCTGACCTAACAAATTTTGGACGTGCGCGGCTCTTCTGTCTAAGCTCCTCCTGATACACCTTGGGTGGGGCAGATGACAGTAGTGTTCGGAGATTTTGAAATAAGATCTTCTGGGAAATAGTGGTCCTTGGAGAGTCTGCTAGGTGATTATATGCGATAGTACTCATTTGTTCAGCAGAAGGGGTCTCGGAGACTATAAACATATCAGTCTTCCAGAATCTCTGCTGAATAACCAAGTAAAGTGGCCGAATCGTGCTCATCTTTCGAGCTGAGCCCAATCAGATCCGAGTCGAAACATGGAAACTCGCCGATATGGGGAGAGGCACCTACCACTCACTGATCAATGGTATGAAGCAGGCAAGACAAGTGATTTGGATAGTCACGTGATTTGATCATCTCCTGAGACGGCTCGAGGCTTTGGCTTAAATTCGCAGAGCGGCTTGATCTCGCCAAATCCAATATTCATATCAGGCTCAGCGGTCAATATAGACTTCTTTATTGGTGCTTTGGTCTAGCAGTCTATCAATCACATCTCAGACCAATAGATACCGCGTCATTGGTGAATCCATGAATGGCCACATGCCCTTCACTGTCCCTTTGGTCCTCAACACTTCTCTCACTCCGTCCTTCCCATCAGAAGATTCGCCAGTCGGTTCAACAACCCACGACATGCTCAGAGATCTAGCTTCCGCATGTGGCAAACGTTCTGATTTCTGATCATACGGCGTCAATACCCATTGGACTTGCTCGCCTTCGTCCCATCGAAGATTGAATACAGCTTGCATGCTTTGTAATTTGGCGAGGCCATTTGGGGTCCAGTCGGTGACCATACGTTCGTACAAAGTGACTGCGTCCAGGATCATTTGATTGTGTTTGTTGAGGGAAGTGGATTGGTTCAGGGTGGATTTATAGACCTGTTGCGGCGGGATGTCTGCAAGACGTGAGACGAATTTAGACATCATTAGCTGCTTGAACAATTGGGCATCCGCTCGATCATGGAATGACTGTTGAAAGATTGATGAAAGTGACGTTTCTGTTTGTGATGTGCCTGGTAATTTGCCTTCATCGAATTCACTACTTGTGTCTGGCAGAGGCTGTCCAGCTTCCCGCGCTGTGCCCCAGTCAAGACCGAGCGATGCCATTGTCGATGTAATTGTCGATTCCACGTACTCCATGATTTCTGCAACTGGCTTCTCCTCTTCCTCGTCTCTGAACCATTCCGGGTGGAATCGAAACTCGTCGTGACTCGAGACCCTGACCAATTTACCTACACTTAGATAACCATCTCGTAGAAGGCTGTCCACAATCCAACATTGTTGGAGAGCGCCATCTCTATCCCAATCCAGCTGGAACATTTCCATGCCAACGCTTTGGTCGATTGGCATGTTCCCCTTGGTATCTAGGGGAGGGAAGTCTGCCACAGAATTGAAGCAGCCTCTCTCTCGATTTTCAGCGGAACTCAGAGATACGTCCCATCTGTCTGCGCGTACAGAGTGCCAAATCGCATCTGCCACCTCAATCTCGCCCTTTTGGCGCAGAATATATAATATGAACAGCAGCCATGTGACCGTATCCTTGAAAAACGTGCTTTCCAAACTGTCAGACACCTGCGCCAGGATACTAATGCGATACGATGCTGCGAATGTCTCATATTGTTCCCCGGTCAGATTCTTGGCTCTGTTGGTGCTTTCCTTCAGACTGGTCTTCATCTCCTCGTCCAGGTCGTTAAAAACAGAGGACTTCGTACACTGCTGTCCCCATTCTTGTGACGTGTTTGATGGGTCTCGGAGCATTTGGACTGTGAGATTTGTTTGGCGTTTATGAAACCACTTGGCTTTCGCCGATTTTATACCTGGCCCCTGGAATTCTGGAAAATGAATCTTCCTATCCACTTTCCAGAGATATCCAGGCGTGGACATCCCTGCGGATGTAATGTTGTCCTTTGTCAAAGTAGAGGGCAAGTAGTATGTGAATGTGTTCAGGAATCTGGCCTCAAGCCGGCTCAGGTCATTGGGCGTCATGCATAGCCATGAGAACCCATTGTTGTCGGTGTTGCATCCTGCGAACACGTCAACATGACTTCAAAGTTATAGGACGGGGAGTTGACCTCTGTTTGTTTCAAGGCCTTTGTAAACTTCGGGATACAGAAGAGAGAAATCTTCATTGAGTAAAGCCAGAGCGAATATACATGGGCCAAGATACTGATGGTTTTTCTCAACCTCAATAGTCTTGAATCGAACATCATAATTGCATAAATTCGCCATGATAGCAAGTCTGTCTGATACTTGAGTATTTTCTCGGAGACGGAGATAAGACAATGCCACAGCAGCATTACACGATCGCCTGGGTCGTGCTAAGCCCGCACGATAGGTCCACTTGATATATATTGACCTCTCGTCTCCCGGGGGCAGCATTTTGAATTGTTGGAGAAGTGATAGCCGTCGTTGTGCCAGATTACTTGAAAGTGTGAGAACAGCGAGTGATCTTGTCAGAAATCCAGTCGCATAGTCGACCATAATGATGAACGAGTCAAATTGCACGGCAATTTCCGAGACTGAGAGGGTCGCACTGATTGATCTGTGGCCCGACAAGAGTATCCCAGGCGCATGCTGAAGAAGAAGGACCATTCTTGGACCAGCCGAGTATGCTTCTTGAAGGACCCAGGCTCGAGTATGCCATGGATCCTTCATAATGTGTTCGAAGAAAGTGATCATACTTTCTACGAGATCAGTATTCGAGATACCAGCAGCGGAGAAGCCCCAATTCCCCTCAGAATTTGGGCAAAAATGTTTCAGGACTCGAAGAGTTTCCTGGGACTCAATTCGAGTCCGAAGAAGACCGATTGATAAGAAAGCCCTTTCATAGACCTTGTCCATTACTTGTATTCCAAGCTCCTTATCGGCAGAGTCTTCTTGGTCAATGCATTCCTTATTCAAAGTCAGACTTGGGGTACAAAAGGCGTTGGAATAACAACTTACTTGATCGATCCACTAGAATATTGGTGAGTTAGTACAGTGCAGGACTTGGATGAATGTCCAAGCGCCCATCGGATGTGAAGAACACATAGTCATTTGACCAGTGTAAAACTAGACGGAGATATCACTTACGATGAGACGGATCCCATTCTGGGCAGCAAACTCAACGGCTCTAGTAATGACATCTTCCGGAGCTCGATTGGGCCTAAGTCTGCCCTGAACGTCCTTGACAGAATATTTGCCTCTATGCTGTACAAACTTGCCCTCGGCATCATACTGTGGCGGGGGCCAGCAGTAAGATACCGCAATGAAGTGATCACAATTTGAAAATGCCGCTTCACTGTCTTCAGCATTCTGCAGATGTACGATCTGGAACTTGGTAGCTTCGCCCTCATTCGGGAATAGTGGAATGCTCTCACAATCCCCACATGATCTTGCATTCACATGTACGCACTCTCCGTAGTCGAAGATTGGGATCTTCTCCAATTTATGCTCCGGGTTAGAACAATGTTTCCCGGCGGTCAAGCAGCTGCCGCATAAATCAAAGTTTCCGCGATACTTCCCTGACAGACATTGTCCACAATGATATCTCGAACCCTCCCAGATACCTCGATGGCAAACATCACAAGTAAATCTCATTGGGCTGGTTTTGAGCTCCTCAGGTGAAGATATATGGTTGCCGTGGAAAGGGGTGTCGCACACATGATGGAGCTTGTGTTCGAGGACATCACGTTCTTCGAAAGGCTTGACTTGCAAAACGGCATGGCATACAGCGCATCTTTGTTTTCTACTCTTCCGAATTTCATCGTCGTAAGTGTCATCGTAAGCCAGAAATCGAAGGTTCCGAGCCCATTGAAGACCATCATTCCTGTCAGTCCGATGCTTGCTGATTTCAACGATCTCTGCTGATAATGAGGTATACTGGATACCTGAAGACTCTCGTGTATCATCTATCATGGTTGGAATGCGAGATATACGTTTGTGCGCTGGTTTTAGAAGAAGACATTATTGTGGCAGAATGATGCTGTTGGTGATGGTTTGCGGCACGGGATGTCAGCTCAGCCTTCTCCAGAAGGCTGCGCGCACGGACAAATCGTGGCCTCTTCACAACATTCTAAATTGGACCTGACAACGACGACAACAAAGGCAATTGATACAGACTGAGAGGTAGAGGAACGATGAGAGCGTAGTACTACATACTCAGCATATTCCAAGACCGCTCGGCGCCCCCGGGTCTCCTACCTACATATTCCTCCTCCGGCCTCCATCTTACCTCCCTCTCGAAGCCCAAGATGGCAGCGAACAAGACTCTCGACCCCTCGACCTGCACGTCCGCCTCCGAAGCTTTTAAACATCCTCTCCCGCAAGTACGCCAGTTCCACCGGAGCTTAACGGTTGAGCTTGACGAGAAAAATGCGCGATTACGGACCTTGGTGGGGGGAAGCTATAGACAGCTGCTGGGAACTGCGGAGACGATCCTGCAGATGAGAGAGGACATTGAGCATGTAGAGGAGAAGCTTGGGAGAGTAGGGAAAGGATGCGGGAGAGGAGTCATAGGGGGCAAGGCGAGTGGTTTGGCGAAACTGAATGCTGGTGGGAGGGGTGGGAAGAAGGGCGAGGATCTGGCGTGGGCCGCAAAAGTGAAGGTGCTGGAAATGTGCGCCGTTGTGGTTGGAAAGCTTCTGAGGAAGGGTGGAGGTGTTGAAGGTGGAAATAAGTCTGGGAAAGGCAAAATTTTGGTACTGGCTGCGAAAGTGCTGGTCTTGAGTCGGTTGCTGGCGAAGAGCGTGGGTGATACAGCGGGAAAGAGGAGCGCAGAAGACCAAGAGTCAGTCGCGGAACTGAAGAAGAAGCTTGGGACTTTACGACGGAAACTTCTCAGGGCAATTGAGAAAACGGCTGAGAAGGTAGATGGAGACAGGGACGACCTGATACAAGCACTTTCTGCACACAGTCTCGCCACGAGTTCTGGCGCAAAGGATGTCATACGACATTTTCTCCATATCAGAGGGGAAGCTATGGCTCTGGCATTTGATGACGAGGAACAGGAATCAGACAATCCAGGAGTGGTGCGGGCCTTGGAATTGTACACGAGGACATTACTCGATGTTCAAGCCCTGGTACCCCGACGCCTCTCGGAAGCGCTGGCCAGTCTGAAGACAAAACCATTACTCAAGGACGACTCGATAAGGAATCTCGAGGGGCTCAGGCTGGATGTTTGTGATAAGTGGTTTGGAGACGAGATTCTGTTCTTCACTCCATACATCCGACACGATGACCTCGAAGGTAGCCAAGCTGTGGAGATGCTCAAAGGCTGGGCAAAGCGAGCATCAGAAGTCATGTTAGAAGGTTTGGCGAAGAGCCTAGGCCAGATGGCCGACTTCAAGACCGTCGTCGCCATTCGCACTCGGATCCTGGAAATTTGGATCCAGGAGGGTGGTAAGGCGAAAGGTTTCGACCCATCAATCCTACTCAATGGTCTACGTAAAGCTGTTAATGACCGCATGGTCTCGCTCATCGAATCAAGAGTAAGCAAACTACATCTCGTCGCCACTGAAGTCGAAGGTACTCTCGGGGTTTGGAGGGAAGGCGTCACCGATCATCAAGAAAGCCTATGGGATTCAAGTCTCCTAGAGATGGACATCAGCAATGGCGCATCGCTGTTCAAACAGAACATATTAGCGCGTACTCATGGTCGCACTGATGCCGTATCTCGGGTTTTCCGTGGCTATCAAACATGGCGGCACCTGGTCGACGAAATCAGTGCCGTGATAGCTCAGCTCAAGAAGCAGCGGTGGGATGACGATCTCGAAGATATCGAGGATGACCTTGCCGTCGAGTCCAGAAATGCTCTCCTCAGCACCGAAGACCCTAAGATGCTGCAGGAACATCTAGACACCAGTCTCGAAGAGGCATATCAGGTTCTGAACGAGAAGATCTCGGCATTGTTGACGACATATGAGGACAGCGAGCAAATCGGTCAAATGTCCGTTTACCTACTGCGAGTAATACGAGACCTTCGCACAGAACTACCAACGAATATCTCCCTGCAATCTTTTGGCCTCCCGCTCGTCGAGCCCCTGCATCAAAGGCTTGCTTCCGAAGTCTCCGCAAAGCCAGTGCAGATCTTCAGCAAGTCTTGCACGCGTAAGAAAGTTCCTGGCCGAGCACTATGGGAGGGAAACCCCGAGTTGCCTGTACAGCCTTCGCCGGGGACATTCAAGCTGTTACATAGCTTGGCTCTGGCAATGGCAAAGGCCGGAGGTGATCTATGGAGTCCTGCCGCTGTGGCTGGCCTCAAGCGAAATCTTCGGAAAACAGTGGCAGCAAAATGGGGTGAGGTGCTGAATGCCAAGGCTGAAGTCAACGGCACAACGAATGGAGAAGTGTCTACTGATGGTCAAGAGGCTGTGGACGGTAAGGAGAAGAGCGCTACACTGGAAGTGGCGGCAGAGAAGAACGATGATGTTCTGATCCAAACACTCTTCGACGTCCTCCTTTTGCAAAGCGCGTTCGAAGTCCAGGGGGCCGACGCAGATGAGCTTGTGAAGTTTGGGGAGATTGTAGATGGTAAAATAGAACTAGATTCTGTGGCGAAGAAGAGGGTCTTTAGTGCCGCTAAGGAGTATTGGAAAAGGACTGCATTATTGTTTGGGCTGCTCGCTTAGACCGGGCGGGCTATGCAATAGATTTCGCACTTATGATTTTACACCATATGCTTTCCATGTCTACCCACTTCTTTCAGGTGAGGCTGACTCGCCTAGAATTTCTGTTGCATCAAAACAGGCATCCCAAATATATCCTTCTAGCCCTCGCGGAATGTGAGTCATGTGACAATTCTGGAGCTGAAGAACTCGGGTTTTAATGACGGAAAACTGGTATAAAAAGAGACCTTGAAACGCACGTAAGTGACCAGAAAGCGATCCAACCGTACTCAAACACGAAAAGAGTTACTGCGATAATTTTGCCTTTTCCCAGACTCAATTTTCCGGACTCATGCTCAAGTTCAAGCCCATTTTGCACTAGCTCCATGCTACACTCTCGTTACATGCATCATGTGCGTACAATTTTGTTGTGAGTTCACTTCCAATTCTTGTCAGTAGCCTTACGTCTGCTGTCAATCTCCTTCTCACTGTCAGCTCCCACCAGTCAGCTCAACATCGCTGCTGCTCCATACTCTGGCGCGCAGCGCCACCACTCTGCCGAATTGCATCCAACTATTACCAGAGACTTATATAGATGAAGTCTTCAATTCCCAAGTTTGAATCGCCCCATCGAGCACAAACAACACGACCCTCCGAGGTTCTCCCCCTTGTTGCTCCAGATTGCGGTCCATTCTGCAAGCAACATTGACGTTTCTTATGAGCGGAGGAAAAGGGGTTTGGAGACAAAAATAAAAGTTGCGTATTGAGAAAGAAGTCGCAGTCAGCGAGCAATGGTCAGTTGCCACTCTATATTCACCTTGACACTGATGAGGCTTTGGACTGCCAGAGAGCAGCGCCTTACCGAGGGAGACATGGCTCTGAGAGAAATTCTTCGACCTCCGAACTTTTGTTTAGCTTGCCGAAGAATATAAGCTCCTATCCGTCCACAGAACACAAGACTCAACAAATGTACATACTCGTAAACGCAGTGCAGAAAACGGCTGAGGTAGCTAGCTGCATAGCTCGGATCCGCCAAAGTGTGGTACCATTCGTGAACACCTACTGCGTGCCATTTCGCAAGAATGAGACAAATGCACAATGGCTCCTAGAGTCTGACGGGTAGTACAGAGTATATGTTTGCCAGCTACAACAATGTAATCTCTATTCTGTTGTCATCCTGTTGAACTAACGCTGTTGGTCCCCCAGGATTACCAATTCCATCCGTTGTCACTCCCTCCCATCGAGGAAGTCTTCAAAGAGTAAATTCCGCAGTCATCATGTGCTTTCTCACCCAATCTTCAAGTAATCATCATCCAAGCAATTCTTTTACGTGTTAATTTGGAGTACCATGTGCCATCTGTTATAGAGAAGGCAGCACATAACACTTTTGACTGCGCGGTCAAGAGAGCTATTCTCCTTTATGTCAGGCCACACTGAGATATATATACCCGTCACACTTCCTGGGATTTAGAGAAGCCAAGGCAGGAAGACAGCCCCAGAAAGTACGAATACAGTATGTCAGAACAGGAAAATGTCGAAAAGCGATTCACTTGGAGAGGAAGGTCAAACACACTTCACTTCATACTACGATATATAGAACCCCTCTACTGGATCTTCTCCATTCCACCAAGAAGACCCATCTTGGAGGGAAAAAGTGGCCAGTGGGAATGGCGAATGATGGAACACAGTTCGACAAACATCAGAATCTGTTGGGATGGCTACTATATGCTACGATCGAAATGTAGACTCACATAACGATTCTCCGAACGCGGACTTCGAACCATTCCTTGATTGTGAATGTGCAAACTTACGCTTGATAAACCTAAAAGCTCCCATGGTAAGCAGCTGGGATATCGTTTTATCACACCTTATCCTTGCCGTCAGCCCTCCTCTCATGGTCAATTGACTTTCACCACACCTTCCCTTCCCTTCTCTTCCCTTTTCTCTCTCAGACATTACCTCATTACCTCAGATCATCTACTCCCCTTCCATTCCCAACCTTAGCCAAGCCCTACTACATACATAAATAAACCTCCACATCTCGCAGCACACTCACTCAGTCCCGCACCACGCTATCCCCAGCCCCCAATATGATAATTGAAGCATGCTGTTTCAAACCACTTGGTCCGCTTCTCAACTTCAGTGCTTGCTCCCCGCATCAGCGTATATATACCCCCCCTTCCTTCCTTCCTTCCTTCCTTCCCTCCTTCCAGCTCCAAAACAAAACCGTCAAAACACAAGGACGGCCACCATACCTTACCCAAACCTCTGCATATCCATCCACTACTATTGAATGAACAGGCTCCTAAGAATAGCTAATCTGACGTTTCAAGCTCGACACGAAAATTGAGGGGTCAGACTAAAAGTGAAGCTGCATCTTATCGTTCAATCCTTCGATTCTCGAAGATACATGTAGCAAGTCTCTCATGGGACCAAGCAATAGACTATAACCACCCAGCCATTCAACCCAACGAGTCCCATCCGGCAATGCAATGCGATTAATTCTAAGTTCAAGCGTGTTCAATCAAACAAACACAAACAACGCCATCCCATCCCATCCATCCTAGATATCCATACCCATCCCCATCCCATCAGCTTTTCGATCCAATCTGATTTATGTATGTATTTATTTTCGCTTTTCCGTAACTTTTCTCTCTCCACGCAGCAAGTGAATACCCGAAAATTGGAAATTTGAAAACCCGGCAGCCGAAGGTAAAGGGAAAGGCAAAGCATTTACTGGACCTTCTGCATGCGCTTCGACATACTGTTATCTCACATTAGCATAGAGTATCTTGGGCAAAAGGGAGAAAAAGAGGGAACTCACAAATCAAAGAACGCAAACTGGCTCGGACTACTTCCAAACTCATACACAAACCGACTAGCGAGATAGCTCCCAAAGATAGCTCTGAGATAATTATCCGGAACACGCTCAATAATCGTACTCAAGCCAATCTTCTTCAGAAGCAAGTTAGGCAGGGCGTCCTCGAGCACCGAATTTCTCAACTTCTCGTTCTTCCAGAGATCCGTCTTCTGGAGCTCCTCGTCGAGCTTGGTGATGGCGATGGAGAGGGTGTCGGAGAGCGTGCTGCGAGGGATCTTGGTCTGCTTGTGTTCGCGCCAGATGGCTTCGAATTCGAGACGGGCGTTGTCTTTGATCTTTGCTTGGACTTCCTTGACGTAGGCTTGGTAGAACTCGGGTGGGTTGCCGTCGCTGCCGACGCACATGTTCTTGACGAAACCTTCGTCATCGAAGCTCAAACTGGCGAGGACTTCGAGGGAGGAGGAGGTTACGCCACCTTTGTTAGCGCTGGCGTCTTTGAAGAGGATGCAGCCGGCTTCTTCGAGACGGAGCTTGGCGTCTTGGGTGATGAAGAGGTTCGCACCTTCGACGATGTAGGGAATTGTGGATTTGCCCTTCTTGATGAGCTTGCCAACGGAGGCGAGATCGATGGACTCAGGTCGGCCTCCGCAGGGAACGAATGAGTCGGTCAAACCGGTGTCACGGAGATGGAAGGTGTTGCGGAAAGTGTTGCCGTTATCGACAATCTCACCTGTTGGGAGCTTGACATTGGTCTCGTCGACCAAGACGCGGTATCCGGCCTTGGAGAGCTTTGTGATGTCAAATTGAGAGATCATGGCGCGGGCCTTGGCGAGGCGAATCAACTCTTCATGGTTGATTCCGTTGGGATCAACTAGAACACCACTTCCATCGACGATAGATGTGTACTTCTCGTTGCTGAGCAAGATCTCGTTACTACCCAAATCGCCATCTGGTCCTCCGGTTTGCATCTTTCGAACCTTGCTGGGATCGAGCTCAAGCTTTCGATAGATACCCTTGACGAACTCGCGAACGGAGAGGGTGGTCATACCATAAGCATCATGGGGAATACCTCCAAGCTTGGGAGACTTTCCTGTGAAGAAGGACTTCCACCACGGTGCACCACGCTTTCGAGCATGCTCAGTAGCCCAATCAACGAGATCGGCAGTGTTCTCATCTGGACCCATGAACAAGATTTCTTGCTTTCCATACAGATCCACGATCGGGTTCTTGATACCAGGAGTTTCTGGCTTCAAGAGGAGATCCATAATACTGTCGATATACTTCTCGAAAGCGACGCTGCCCTTATCCTGATGATTGGCATCGAGAAGAATGACACCCTTGGAGCCACCTTCTGGGATATCCTTGTTCTTGCGTTGCTGCGTGTTAGCCAATCCGTAATTCTCATCGAACATGGATCGAGCGTTGATGGAGTAGGCTTCCTTGTTACGTGACTTGACAATACGGATACCACCTCTGGCAATGTCTCTGAAGCGGAGATGGAAACCTCGACTCTCAGAACTGACTACCAAGAACATGCCGTACAATGGCTGAGGATATTCGATAGCAGGAAGGAAGGCAGGGTTGAGACGGAAACTCAGGGCAACCTTAGTAGGTGTGTAGAAGTTGGTCTTCAGCAGCGCATTGTTAAAAACTCGAAAGGCAGTCATCACGACTTCTTCGTGCTCATTGCTGACGGTCTTGGAGATCATATCCTTGAGCTGGTTGTCGGATAAGACATCTGCTGATGGAGTTGGTGGGATGAACTCCTCACTATATCCGGGTGCGAGAGTAAGGTGGGTGTTGGCGAAGGATGCGTACAGCGATCTAATGAGTTCTGGATAAGTGCTGATAATCTCATGAATGTAGCCAGCAGTGAAAGTCTGGGTTCTCAGACGCTTCTTGATCTTGGATAGAAGTTCGACGTGAGCACTGTTTGATGCGTCGAGGGCAGAGACCAAGGATCCATATTCCGAACCAAGTCGATTCAGGAAATGCTGTACGAAGACCATCAAGCAGTGTCCGTAGATAGTCTCCTGGAGACTGAGTCTACCGCTAGCGAACAAAGGCTGGAACTTGTTTTGGGGAATGCAATAAAGCAGAGAGATTTCCTTGGTGATTTGATGGATGGAAGCTTCGAGAGGTGGGAATTTCTTGGAGTCCAAGTTGACAGCCGGCTTGAGATACAAACAAATGACAGTGATGCCATTGCTGAACTGCTCGACGTATTTTCTGGAGCTGGTGACACCATAGTAGTGGTAAAGATCAGACAGAGCGCTGAACATGCCAGCAGCTGTTCTACGGCGGAATGCCACGACCAATCGCTTCTCCTTGGAATCTTCGATATCGAAGACCTCAATGACTGGGCCCGTTCTTGAGACTGCCAGCTCAATGACATCTTGGTAAATTTCTCTGGTGTTCTTGGTAGCCTTGGCAAGGAAGAGTCTATCCGAGATCACCTCGAGACGAGTCTCTTGAGGAGATGGGTTGGGATCCACGAATTGACATTGGTAGACGAAGTAACATCTCAGTGTTGTCTTCGCGGGGCCGGTGCCGGACAGATTCGAAGGTGATCGGAAAGTTTCAACACGGTAAATGCTGTTTGATGAGGAATCAAGGTACTTCTTCTCTAACCGATGTTCGTATCGAGGACCATCAAGATTGGTGATACCGGCTTCGCTCGTGTCGATATATATAGCGTGATCTGAGGCTTCCATGTCCAGTCTGATTTCTTGCTTTCTGTCTTCGCGGGCAAAAGCAGCAATCTTGGCAGCATAGAGCGATACGATATTGCTGACAATAGCGTCAACAGTCTCCATCTGGAAGTAAACATCGTCAATGCCAAGGTCATTGTAGAACCAGGCTATTTGTTCCTCGACAAGTGATCCTGGGATCCATTTGTTCTCTTCTAATTTGCTCTTGACTAGCAAGAGTTAGTAGTGATTCAATTGTTCAACTGCTTCTTGGCGCAGGGGACCTGGATAAAGGAAACGGTCGACCACCACTAAGTGACTTCCACTCCCAAGTTTGTTCGAAATTGAAGCTCAATCGATCCATTCGTGAAGCCAATTTTCTTTTCCCTCCATGTGTAGAAATGTTTATGGAACTCACCCTCGACCATTTGTGCTTGCTTTCCCTTGAACTCTGGAGCAACATATCCTACGGTGGCAGACCGCAGGACTCTGTGTCCGTTCCCATTTCCATTCATGCCATTCTTGCCATTCCTATATGGTACGCTGAAGTGTGTGGGTTGTGGAGAGGGTTGACGATCGGGGCTCTTGAGTAACTGGTCGACCAACTTGTGGTTTGGCGTACGATCAGGAGTCGTCATGGTGTCGGTTTCGAGGTCTATGTCCAAACCAACCGGCTCGAAGTACTGAGGAAACTGCACTGTGCCTTCCATGTCAGTGGTGTTTATGGTCAATGTTTTCGACATGGTGGTGAAATTCGAGGTAGGAGAACAGAGGAGGAGAAGAAGTGAATTGTCTAGTTTCCATGGCAAAATGAAGGTGAGAGGAACACAGGTTTATGATATATTTGCCGGGCCTGACCACAATGCGCCATGGCCCTATAGTGAATGACTTACAGTTTTCTTATCTGAGCAATGACCACACAAGTCGCAGACTGAGTCGCACCTGCTGTACGAGGCGAGCGATATCGTATGGGACCCTGAACCGGTATCTAAGCACGCAAAGACGGTGAACGGTTCAGTAGAGGCGGTGGACTAGCTAGAATCACAGCCGTCAGCGGTTGGCCCATTCACTCCCTTGCTACCTCTGCGGTATTATTCTCATAGGGCGATAAGGAAAAAGGTCTGTGGAATGCAATCAGGAACAATACAAAGAAGTACGTACCGGTAGTTGTGGTGAGCACCTAACGGTGGGATAGGCGTGAGAATAGGGAATACCAGGAGGTCGTGAGCGTTCGTGTGACCGGGTTCCTGCTTGCTGTGTTGCGATGATAAGTTCCCGGGGACGCGGCGTCGATCAGATGTTTATAGCAACACAAGGGCGAGGCTCTGAGGTCTGACGTGAAGCGGGCGTGAACTCAAAGCAGGGTCTCGGGAGGATCAAAGATAAGGAAAGGGGTAGAGAAGAGCGTGATGAAGAGAGGAGATGGTTGAGAAGCTGGAACTTGGCTGAAGTTGAAGCTGGGCAGCTGGACCTGAAGCTATGATAGGACGGGGAGAAGTTGGATGACAGGTGAGGAGTGTCTAGATGATGTAGCTCTCGTATACCTGTCTGATTTGAAGAAACCAAGTTGCGATAACCCACCTGGGGGACTGGCTCTATTATAGTAAAGGCGAGTCTCGAGGTCGTGAAGCCGTGCAAAATGTGATCAATTGGTTTTTTTCATGGATGATGCAGCTAGCTTGCAAGGTGCGATCGTGATCCTTGGTCCGACGAATGTCCATGACCTGGGCTGTACCTGACTGACGATGTCCTCGTGAGAGAGGCACCACCCAGACAACCCCACCAAATCCGGCTACTCAAGGCATTCCAGAACAAAAATGATGCCCCGCTTGGCCTGAAAGGGTACTAGTTGGGCTCTTATCGGGCTTTTGACCCCTCCTTGTCCACCAGTGGCCTGACCCCTTCGCTCCCATGCTTCGCTCCCAACTTGCCCCTTGACCAGCCCTGTCAGCCTGTCAGCGCCCCCCTGGTGGACCTGAAACGATTCGTGTTGATGCTGTTGGGACAGATATTGATGCTTCTTTAAGTTTAGCGGGTCAATGTCAGTGCTGGATTACAAGGAGATCCGGGCAGACTCTATTTCTGGTACCTCGTTTTTGCTCTGTTTGCTTTCCGGAGGTACCTTCGCCTGTTCACGGGCTTGTCTGCGCCTCTCCGCCACTCAGAGCCGTCCCTGATTGCTGGCATCCTGCCCTGTTTCGTGACGCTGCGCTTGAGCCGAATGTTCTCAAAAAAGTCGACTTACATCGTTGACTCGAACCCCTTAACTCCCTCAATTGCAACTTTCGTACAACTTCCAGAAATGCTGCAACCCCCTCCCTGAATTACATAACTACCTTGACGGACGACGATTGAGTTTTTTTAGACCTTCACCAATGCAGCTGACAACAAACAAAATGCCTCTTTTCGCCTACCGGAATTTCCGATTTCCAACTTCCGCCACATCTTGGCAGGACATCCGAACCCCTCGATCTCGTGATGGTGCGTCCAATGACTAAGACCCCGCAAAATCTAACAATTGCTAAGCCTGTAAAGTATTTTGAGGGGGTAATGGTTTTTGAATCTGCGACTCTGGACTTCATCGTCGACCGCCAAACCGAACAAGTCAGCAAATTCCATCGCAAATTGCACCATTCCATGACACAAACTTGCATTTTCTATTGGTAATATTACCCCATCGCTTGTCCAAGTCTTCCGCGCCTGCCTTTCTCTTCGTCGTCTCCGCCTGGGGTACCCGTTACTCGTAACTTCGCATGACATCAAGTGCCTCACCAGGCCTTACCTCCTTTCCCCAGATCTCGTCAACTGACCGGCGGTTTTTCTCCAGTGGCCCCTTTTGACCCCAGACTTGGCCGTTAGACTCGTTACTTGCCATCCGCTTGGACCGGCACGCAATACGTGTACCGGATTCTGGAATCCTCACCGCCAGCAAACGTTGTCTTGTTGGGAAATTGGCAATTGCGCCGGACTATTGCTCTCTTGCTCAGCTGCCTCTTCCGGGCCTGCCATTACGTTTCGGCCATGTCTGCTCAGGACGCTCCTGACGGTCAAAGTCCGCACGTGTACAGCAGAGAATATGCTGTGCCTCTTGATTCCCAGGACTCCCTGAAGCATACCAGAGACGAGTTTCTTATTCCTTCAAAAGCTCAGTTGAAAGTCAAATCGCTACCAGAAGCGGGTAAGAAAACCCGGCCTCTGTCTGAATAGCGGATGTTTCATGGCTGAATCAAGACATAGTTCGTGATGCCTCTTCTGATACTTCTGCATCAATCTACCTATGCGGGAACTCCCTAGGTCTGCAACCTCGACTTGTGTCGACGCGCATGCAGCAATATTTCACAACTTGGGCGACACAAGGTGTCTTTGGCCATTTCAAACCTCTTGCCGAGTCACCTCTGCCAACATGGCTTGATGCTGACACGAAAGCTTCGGAATGCATTGCTCCTATAGTTGGAGCTCTTCCTTCCGAAGTTGCTGTCATGGAAACCCTGACAGCCAATCTTCATCTCTTGTTGTCTGCGTTTTACAAACCTGATATCAATGGTCGTCATAAGATCATTATTGAGAGTCAAGCTTTTCCTTCTGATCACGTGCGTATCTCTTTTCTCTTTGAATTCTCTTTGAATGGCGTACGCCTGATGGCAAGCGTTCGTCTATCCTGCATGGGATCATGGTGACTAGTGTCGCCAATTCCGAATGATCTTGTAAGTTCTCAAAAAAGCTGACGACATCTAGTTCGCTGCCGAATCTCAGATCCTGCACCACGACCTCTCTCCGGAAACTTCGCTAGTTACGATTGAGCCACCATCACAACCGCAACCACCCCTTTCGACCTCCCACATTGTCTCCATCATCAAACAACATGGTCCAGAAACCGCTATCCTGCTCCTCCCAGGAATACAATTCTACACCGGCCAGTTCCTCGACATCCCAACCATCACCAATGCCGCTCATGACGCCGGCATCTTCGTAATCTGGGATCTCGCCCACGCAGTCGGCAACGTCCCTCTCCAACTCCACGACTGGAACGTCGACGCAGCCGTCTGGTGCAGCTACAAGTACCTGAATTCCGGCCCCGGAGCAGCAGGCGGCCTATTTGTGCATGAAAACAACGGCCAAGTCACTACGCGAGGAAGCGGTAAGAAGGTCTTCACAAACAGACTGTCCGGCTGGTGGGGAAGCGATAAGTCTTCTCGATTTGCTATGGACAATAAGTTCGTTCCTATTCCTGGTGCTGCGGGGTTTCAGCTTTCGAATCCTTCGATATTGGATATCACAAGTTTGACGGCGTCGCTTGAAGTTTTCGCTCTTGCTGGTGGGATTGGCCCGTTGCGCGAAAAGTCTCTAAGACTCACTTCTCATCTGGAGAAGCTTCTTGTGAAAATGCCAGCATATGTCAATGAACAATTTGAGATCATTACGCCTAGAGAGCCAGACGCACGTGGTGCACAGCTAAGTCTGAAGCTGAAACCTGGATTGCTAGACAAAGTCATGGAGGGATTGGAGGAGAGGGGTGTGGTCGTGGATGAGAGACGGCCGGATGTGATTCGTGTTGCGCCTGCGCCGCTGTATAACACATTTACGGATTGTTGGGACTTCGTAGAGGCGTTTGGAGAGGCATTGAAAGATGCCGTTAAGCAATAAAAGAAGGTCTAAAGGCTAAGAGCGAGGTTTGGCGTACGAGATGACAGACCGGGTATGAAGACATGTATGTTTACGAGACGAGACAATAGAACATAGAATAGCGAGTACATAGACATCGATTTCCCTCTTATCAGCCTACCCCTGTCTAAGGGCACAGCTCTCAAAAACCTTCCACTCTCAATCCGTCCTTTTCAGAAGATCCCAGCCTCGTCAACAAGGCTACGCAAAGTCGTCCCTCAAAAACAGCCCCACGCACCAACCCGGCCTCGCCCGCCTGCCCGCCGCGCCAGTCAAGAAATCTGCTCTGCAGCTCAATTCAAAACTCCGAGCTCGCAAGCTTCACAACATTTTTGGCTCCCTCACAAAACCGCAATACCGCATCATGTCCACCACTTTCCGGCTGACGTTCTTATATCCGCCGCTTTTTCGACCTTATCCTACCAGGCAATTTAACTCTACAGTGCGAAAACTGCATGCCGGAGCTAGAGCTCGACGAACATCGCGATTGCAGTTGCGATGTTTGAATGCGCCGCAGGTTAGATTTATTGGGAATTGTTGCTTGAGGCAGAACGGGAACTTTGGGGGCGGAGCTGGGACTGGGAGCGGCTTTAGAGCCAGAAGGAAATTCTCAACCTCAGAAAGGAAAAGCGAGAGGGTGCTGAAGAGACATGGGAAAGCTGTTGAGCCGTTCATCGCAGATGGGGTAGAGGTTCCAAAGGCTGGGGAGCTCGAAAAGAATGCAGGTACTGGTGCGAAGGAGACCGTGGGAGAAGGAGGTGGACAGGAAGGAGAGAAAGAAAATACAAGCGAGGACATTGCGAAAGAGCCTTCATCTTCAGCGCCATTGTCGGAGGAGGCACAAGCTGCTGCGAAAATACCTGGTGACGAGGGCTCTAGGACGGGATCTGTTTCTGCGCCTGCCTCTACCTCTGCTTCAAGTTCTAGCAGTGAACAATCTGCGGCTGGGAAGCAAGAAACCCAAGCTCAATCCGCGGCAGCGACAACTACGACGCCTAACCCTCTTGAAACGGTGCTGCATATGCCACCGCCTGAGACGGAAGAAGAAGAGAATGCTTCGAAACCACCACATCTGCAGACACCTCCCTACGTACACCATTTCGATACTTATACACTGGTACAGCAGGTTGGAGCTGGGGGGTTTACGAATGAGCAGGCGATTACTAGCATGAAGGCTGTGAGGGGTTTGCTTGCGTTGAATCTTGAGGTTGCGAGGAAGGGGTTGGTTAGTAAGAGTGACGTTGAGAATGTAAGTTGGAAACTTTGCTCTAGTCCTGTCGACACAGAGAGATGGAAAATTGTGGACGCCCCATGCCGAGATACTATCGCTAACATGCCATCACACAGGAAACATATCTCTTCCGCGCCGCCTGCTCCGAACTCAAGACCGAGATCCAAAATACACGCAAGAAGAATGAAGAGACTATGCGCCGGGAGAGGACACTATTACAACATGAAGTGGATATCTTGAATCAGAAACTTAGCCAGGAGTTGTTGATATTGAAGGATGATCTGAAGGGCATGTTTGATGATCGGAAGATGAGCGTTAGGATGGAGCAGAGAACTATGGAGAGTAAAGTACGTTCCGTCTTTCATTGCGTCCAACGATTTTCGAAGATGCTTACCTGGCCGATGACAGATCCAAGAACTCAACTACAAAATAACCGTCCTCCTCAACAGCGACAGCAAATCGGAAATCGAAGGCCTCCGTTGGGTCCTGACCCGCCGCTCCGTCATGGGCATCCTCTTCATGGCATTCATGGTTCTCACTTCGTTGAGATACGCGAGCTATAAGAGTCATGAGGATGAGTTGAGGGCAAAGAAGAAGGAGGAGGTGATGAAGGAATTGAAGGTTGAGATGCCTATGGGTGGGGAGATGGAGGCCAGGGGCGCGGCGGAGATTTTGGCTGCTAACTAGACGAGAGTGCAGTTTGGAGAGGAAGAGGCTGCCTCTTTTGTTGAAGAAATATGTCGCTTATTGGAAGAGACTCAGAGATGGATAGTTGAGCAAAAATCCCCGACGGCAAATATCTTCGCGAAAGCGGGCGGTACCCAGGTAGCCGAGACGCAAATCTCCTTTGTAAATAGAACTAGAGATACCCTCAGAAGATATACCCTAGATCAAGATACACCTTCTCCATCTTGTGCCATACAGTATCACGTTTACGTTACCTACCAAGAAGGCTAGGTATGCCAATGAGATCCGGGGAAGTGACAGGGTTCCGCGCTACCGCACAAGGCTGACGGCTGTAACGTACAGAAAGCGCGCTAGTCTCGATCCAAACATCTGATTCCTCATCTCACTCATGCGCGGCTGGCCGCCGCATCTCATCAAACCTCACTGCTCGTTCCAATGCTGGGACAGACGCACCGTGCTGCCCTTCCACTGTGTCCACGATGTCGAAGTAGCTTCTCACAACTGCTCCAGCTGCTCCAGCTCTAACCTTACTTCACAAGCGACAGTCTCATACGGGGATTCGAGTCAGCAGGTAGCAGCAGCACTTTTCCACCTGGCCATCTGGATTTTGATCAACAACTTGGTACTAGCTGTACTGTAGTACAGCGTACTGCAACCTCTCAACCGATCAAATCCTGGTACCTATCATCCTAAAAATCGGTCCAATAAGCACGCAATCAGTCTCGTTTCGTTTCCGACATTCTGAAGGGTTTGGAATCATTCGTTTTGCACCAGGACGTCTGGAATCAGCAACAATCACATTTGCAAACCACCCCACCGCCAACAGCATATGCACCTGCACCTGCACCTGCAACTAGAAATTTGACTAGCTGGAATCGGAAATCGATTACTCGACCGACTCCTTCCAGTCAGTCAGTCTACTTAGTTTCAATTAAATATTTCCCGCAAGAAGTTCTGATTGGACGCCACTGGAATAGAGCGAGAACCAGAAACAGCAATGAGCGAATCCAATTTCTGGAAGAGGAGTGTAGGACGTCTTGGAGGGAAGGGGAAATCAAAATCGAAATCTGATATAGATTTTGCGGGTGATGAGCATGGTGACGGTAGTGGTGGTGGTGGTATGACGACGTTTCGATTTGTGGAGGGTGGGACGGGGAGAGATGGGACCGGTATGTTTTGAGTTCTCTATTTTTATCTGTGTGGTGTTTATTGCGTACGTGTGTATGTGTGTGATGTGCGGATGTGCGAATGTGTGTCAGTGGCTTCTTGTCAGCACTTTACGCGGATGTGTTACAGGTGCGAGATCCTTCAATGGCTTTTCGGGACCGCTTTTGGGTCTGATTATTTCCTTGGTGTGTGAAGCGGTTGTAAATGATTCCATGTACTGTCTCTGATCCTCCACACTCTGTCTTCGCAATCTTCTTCTGCATTTGCAACGTTGTCTTTCTTCCTTGCCTTCTTCTTCCTCTACTTCTGTCGGCTTTTGATCGTCGCATGATTTTCTTCCTTTGGTCATTTTAGTATCTCTTTTAATGTCGCTGGCTTTCTGTTCCTACATGGACGAATATGATTGCTCGCATGGAATCTCATACTGATGATTTGTAAAGGAAAGAGTAAAAGTTCGGAAGCTGGACAAGAAGACTCGGATTTGACGCCTAAACAACGTCGGCGTGCACAGGTTCGGAAAGCTCAGATGTTCGTTACCCTCCTTTCTTCTCGTCCCCTCAATGCCCTATCCCTACCCTAAATATCAGTACTATGTCTTCCTCACCCTCCTGTTCCCCCATATTTTCCCAGGCGTTCATCCACCATCCAGCTACATCACAACACTTCAAGCACCAGAGGGGATCAACACAAGTAGGCACTGACAACAAACACAGCGAGCATCGTCAACGCAAAGAAAACCACATCAAGCACCTGGAACAAGAAGTCATCGAGCTCCGCGAAAAGATCGCCCAAGCAGAAACTCAATCCGTACTATTCAAGCACGAAAATATAGCCATCAAAGCCACGCTTCAGAACAGCAGGATACCTCTGCCTGCCCCACTACCCGCGACCTCATCTCCAAGTAATCGTACAGAAGTACAAGTACCAGACGACCAATTTCAATTCGACTTTGGCAGCCAAACTCAAAGCTTAACCCACAGTCCCGCACAAAGCCAACAACCAAACTCAGATATCGATAGCAACATGTTGAGCAGCACAGACGAGTTCTTCAACCTCCCCTCCCCCACATCCCTCGCCTGGCTCACAAACACCACCCTCGTACGCACAACTTTCGACCCCTTCTTGGACGATGAATGTCTACAAATAAGTCCCGCAGGAAGTTTCCCAATGTCCATCGACACTGCACCTAGTATCACCAGTAATACCAACATCAATAATGTTTCACTTCCTTCCCCCGACATGTTTAATTCCGCACGGTGGAAACCTGCTGTTTTAGAGCAGCAGGAGAGGGAGCTTGAGGAACAGGCACTACGGGATGGAAGCATAAACCACGCAGCTGGAAATGTGAAAATGTCGCCAGAAGAGGAGATGGAGATATTGGCTATTAATTTCATCCTTGCGTACGTTTTCCTCAGCTCATCCACATCTCTCACATGCTAACATCAGACTCTTGGAATTAGACTCGAGCACCCCTGCCGCACACACTTCGCACCACCCTCCAACGTCCCCTTCGACCCCTCCTCCGCAGCAACAGGCCACGAGTTAATGGCAACCACACACCTCTTCTCGCACGCCTCGTCATTCACTCATCCAAATCCACATCCTCACATACATCCTCATCGTGATCCCCACTCCACATCATCCTCTCACTCTCACTCGCACTCTCAGTCCCATTCTCAAGGCCTGCAAACAGAGAAGACTAGAGAAGGGAGTCTCTATCACCCGATAGAAACACCGGCTCCAGGAACAACATGGCGTGTCCCACCGCTCGATTTGAGGGGTCTGTATGAGATGAGCGAGTGCATGCCGAAGGAGAACTGGGAGATTACGCCTGTACAGGCGTGGTTTCTGCTAGTTGGACGGTATGGATGGGAAAGGTTGATTGGAAAGCCCAGGGAAAGCCAATCTGTATCTGGTAGAGGGAGTGAAAAAGCAATTGATGGGTTGAAGAGGGGACTGGCGAAGTTGGTTACTTGTTTGGGATTTGGGAGTGTGATGGATGAGATTGAATTTTGGGGGGTTGTGGGGGAGGTTTTGGGGG
>JAFJYH010000083.1:0-143173 GCA_017365405.1 Cadophora malorum
CACCCACCCCTTCCCCATCCCTTCGATCATCCAACTATGCACTCGTCCAAACGCCTTGTAATGATAAGTCTGCCCGCCCTTTCAATTCTTCCGCCGCCTCTTGCTAGGACTGCGCATCCCATTCATGCTCTTCGTGTCTTCTGGTGTGCTGACTTCGGGTGTGGCGACGGTGCTTCCATTCAGACTCTCTACCTTTCCACCGTTATCGTTCGTGCCATCCATACCGACATCGAAATGGCTCTCTCCCAAGCCCGCTGAATCTCCAAAGCTGTCGAAGCTATAGTCTCCATTGTTAGCCATCGGGCTGCTACCTGTGTAGAATGCTCCGGTGTCGAGGAACTGGTCAAGGTCGAGGTTGGCGGCGTCGGGATGAGAAGACTCCATGCCGTTGAAGTACGTATCGCCATCGAGACCGGGGATAGAACCAGATGGACTGAGAGGTGCAAGGGTGGTCTTGACATCATTGATGCGGTGTTCTTGCTCGGCTTGGAGTCGCATCAATTCATCGATCTCCTTCTGCGTATAACCCAGCTCTTCCAAGGTCGGCGGCGGAGGTGGTGTTGGGCTGGTCAGAGCATTGTTGCCGCCGGCCGAGGAGGTATTGGCCATCAAGTTGAGCATACTGTTCCGCTGTTCATTGGTGAGAGGAGAGTTGCCGTTGGAATTTTCGTAGTGGGACAACATTTCTGGGAACTGCATGGCACTGTTGTTGTTGGGCCGGTTCTGGGCGTTGGTATCTTGGATGATGTTCATCATCATGTTCGACTGAGGAATCTGTGCTTGTTGGCGGTTCATGTCGGGCTTAAATTCAGGCTGAGGCGTTTCAGCAGGAGTGTCGAATAGCTCTTCAATATTTGCAGAGTGCGCGGTGTTTTGGTAGGCCTGGACAGGTTGAGGAGTTGGGGTAGTAGTGGGAGAAGCTGTGGTAGCCCGACCTCCACCACCAGGCGGTGCCATCAAAAGTCTCTGCGGTCTTCTGTGAGGACTCATGTTACCAGGATTTTGTTGTTGTTGGTTCGAGACATCTCCGATATCCACAACACTGCCTTGATGCTGCGGTTCATTGTGATTGAGCCCACTTGCAAACATCTGAGCAATATTTTGTGGGCCCTGACCATCGAGACTCCGGTTGTAAACTGTTGCAAGAAACGTGAGAATAGCGTTTATGGAATTCTCGTGCCTGTCATGAAGTGATTGAAAGGCTATTGACTGCTGGTAGAGCTGGTTGTGATCCTTCCGCAGTCGGGCGATGGCCGTTGTGATGTTGCCTTGTTGCTTTTGAATTTCGGCTAGCTGGTTTTGCAGGGCTGCCACGTCCCGTCTTTGAAGAGGTCCAGACTCTGGGGCAGCTGAGAGAGCTCTTGACTGCTGGACATTGTTGCCGTAGACCTCTTCAATCTCTCTTCCGTCATCATCACTCTCCCCTTCCTGCCCCTCCTCGTTCTTGACTCTGTTCTTCTTGGTTTTCGAATTGCCGCCCTTGGGCTTGTTGATAAGCCAAAGTAAGTTGGGATGGCCGCGTTTGAAGTATGGGTTGTAGTATTCGCTGGGACTCTTATTCTTCCTTTCACTCGCCTTCATCGAATTATCCGATAGCCCGACTCTCTTGTGGAATCCATACATATTCAGCTGTCTGACGAAGGATGCATAATTATTGTGCTTGAAAAGCTCGGGAATCAGCGTCTTTGCAAACTCGTCCTCGTCTAGCACAACAAACGAATCGCCTCGATCAGACCATCGTATAAGCTCGGTGTTTTTCGATTCGTCGAGGAAGCTGAAACAAGATTAGTATACAAATGGATTCGGGGCAGGGACTTGTAAACGCCTACCTGCTTAGCTTTTGAACAAACGGGGGAATCTGTTTGCGTTTGGACTGCGCATCTCTCTTTGCAACCGCAGCCCGCTCCTCCAACAACTCGATATTATCATTCTCCTCCATCACTCCGTTGCCGTTCTGAGGATCAAGTATCGAATCATCTCCAAATTGGCCCCAAGGATCGGCAGAATTGTCGTAAGGCATTCGTGGTCCAGTTTGGACGAGTTGTCGATTGTTGGGCCGACGGGCCAGTTGCGTCGAAGCTGCTGTAGGAATTGACTGATCGAATTGAGGCTGAGACGTTTGAGCGCCGGCGTAATTATTCATATTGAAGCCGGACTGATCAGCGAAGCGTGTGTTGTTGTCGGTCTGCTGGTTCCAATTAAGGAAGTCGGCATTCGACACCTGGCTAGGTGCATTGTATGATTGTGACATTTGGCTGTTCTGTACGGCTGGCGAGGACCCTGGGGCTGCTCTCTTTCTGGGATTCGCGGGAGGCATGTGAAGGGACACGCGACCTTGCGATGCGGTCAACGGGGCAGTTGTGAGTTGGGACCTCCGTGAAGGCTGTGTTGTGGGTGTTGGCCAGGCTGGCGGATGGATTTGAGGTTTCGGAGAAGGTCGAGGCTGACTGCAGCCTTCCTTGCCGCTTCAGGCTCCTTGCGCTTCAGAACACTCGACGATATCGCAACCGTGCTGTGTGTAACCGTTGGCACTATGTTCGTTTGATGTGTTCACGATTGCGTAGCTTCTGGCTTGGGCCGGGGATTGGCAAAGTGTCCTGTAGAGTGAAAAGATTGTGGTGGCTGTAGTTTAAATGTGCCACAGCCTCAGAGGAGTCAAAGAGGAGGCAGAGGCAGATGGAAAGAGGAAGCCCAGGTGTCTTGAGGTCCTTCTAGCAGCACTTCTATTGTCGTAGACAAAGATTTGAGACTTGCTCCGCGAAAGAATGATCGTCGATGGATCAATGCGGAGGGTTCGGGATCCTGCAGGGTCGGCTCGTTGATTGTTGGTGGTTCCGGAGGTTTTCGCAGTCTTTTACCGGGGTTTTGTATTGTGTTTCACGGAATTCGAAGGCGCCTCAAGTGATTGAAGATATACTCATGGTGGTACGATGCGCAGCGAATGAAGGAGGCGGTGGGTTGAGTCAGTACTTTGCGGGGTGGTATGTTTTGATATCTTTCTCGCCCTGACGTCTTCAAGCCATTCCCCATTTCGCGAGATTTCCATCTGACTTGTCAGCTACTAAGCCCAAGCGAGCCAATTATCAGTGCCGAGATCTTCAAGGCGAGGCTGTAGATGCATAAGGCTGAAGCCTTGTGAATAGTTTCATAGCCAATCTAGAAATGAATGGCATGATTAAATGTCGTAATAATTGTAGTATTTTGTTTCCTTCCATATGCTGTGATTTGTTGACTTGTGCAATGTGCTGAATGCAGTGAGAGATGTTGCTGAAAGGATCATAATCGTGATCAAGCCGGGTTTCTGAGGCTGGGGCTAACATTGCAGCAAACCGAGGGATTGAAGGTCCAAAGCTGGCTTCTCCTTCCTTGAAGGAACCAAATATGGAACATGCAAAGCTTTCAGTCAAGAAACGTTGAATAGTAGGAATTTGGTGCACGAGATTATGATTGTCATAGTTTTGAGTCACGCAAGGTTGATACAGTGGATTTGGCGAGCATGCAAGAGCTATCTGCGGGTTAAAAAGACAACTCCTTGATTCAAAAGTCTTTTGTTAGCTGCGGATATGACTTTCCAGGTCAAGGCCGCTACTTTAAGCAGCCAAGTCACATATACAGCATTGATGCTGAGATCAAAGACTCGTCGAGTACCTTTTGCTACTTCTTTATCATCACTTAGCACCCCTCCCAGCCAATGCCGAAGCCCTCGACAGCTTGTCATTTTTGGCTGAGTCCCAAGCCCTTCCAGAGCTCCCCGCTCTCGCCTCCCTCTGAGCCTTCATTTCCTCCTTTAACGTCCTAGCCTTCTCTCTCGGATCGATAACGACCAACTCATCTTCTGCTTTCTTCCTGTAACTGAGGTCCTTACCAAGCTTGTCTTCTTTGAACGACAAGGCATGAGACATCCATCCGGCATCATCAATATCATCATCCTCAGCTTGATCTTCCTCATCCCACTTCTTGCAAGACTGACAGTTCGCAATGAAATGCAAGTCGCAAAGAGCTGCCTCCTCATCTGAAGCATCGGCTCCATTCTTTCCCTCGTCCTTTGCTGCGGACTCAGGCTTGACAACTTCTTTCTCTGGCGGAGCGTTTTGCAATTTCGATTGGAAGGCTTTCAGAATGTCTAATGTGCTTTGATCGGGAACATTCTCTCCGGGACGTCGTTTGCGACCACGGATGGAGTTTTTGGGTATCATTGACTCAAGTGCTGATTTCTTCTTTTCTTCGACAGGAGCCACGGTGACATTTCGTTTCATAGAAGCTTTCAATTCTGCTATCTGAGCATTCGTCTTCTCGAGTAGGGACGACACTTTCTGTACCGGCTCTGGTGATGAGGAGATATCCCTGGTCTCGACCTTTGCTGCTCGATTTGGTAGTGTTTTTGAAGGTGGCGTAGGTTCTGGTGACGATTCGATAGACATGGGCTTCGCAACCTTCTTCTCGACCCTTTTCGATTTCTCTTGTTTTGGTTTTGGTTCAGGTTGTGTATCCTCCGTATCCATCACAATTCTTGTGTCGAACTTGGCCTTCTTGACCACAGGAGCTGCCTCCGCGTCCCCTTCATCATCCCCGAAACTCAATAATTGCTTCCCAGCCTTCCGCTTCTTCTTTTTCTCCACGACCTTCGGTTGCTCTGTGATAGTCGCCGTCCTCGCCCTCCTAACCATATCCTTGAACGGATTAACCAATACCTCCACGCTGGTAATCTTTGTAGGATACAGCGGCCTATCATCCGGTCCTACTTCCGCCTCTCCCATCCTCGCAACATTATAAATTGTCTCCCCCTCGACCCTTCCAAACAGCGTATTCTTGCCCTGCAGTTCCGGCGTATCTCCCAGCGTAAGAAAGAACTGACTACCATTCGAATCCGGCCCTTCATTTGCCATTCCCAGCAGTCCTCTCCGATTGAATTTAATTCGACTGTGAAACTCGTCTTTGAATCCTACGCCTTGCCCACCTGCATTTGCCCCCTTGCGATCCTCCATAGGCCAAATGCCGTTCTCCTCGCGCGACTCGGCGTATTGCCCGCCATCGTAGATGCTCTCGCCGCCAGACCCTGTGCCTGTTGGGTCGCCTCCTTGTAGAATGAAACCTGGTACTAGACGGTGGAAGATTGTATTGTCGTAGTAGCCATCGAGACAGTGCTGGAGGAAGTTGCGACAGGTGAGGGGGATTTGTTGCGCCCAGAGCTCGAGGGAAATATCGCCAGAGGTGGTGTGGAGGATGCAAGAGGCGGTGGGTTGGGGCTCGAGATTGTAGAGGGAAGACATATTCACGGTTCGTAGGAGACCTGCAAATTAATGAGGCAATCGTAGAGAGTGTCTTGAAAAGGATTTGGGTGTGGTGTTGAGGTGCCGAGAAGCTCTGGAACTTGCAGCTTTTTTGATGGAGCCGAGGGGTGCGGCGTTGGCTTGGCGTTCAGCCTCATGTTGATCAATCTCACGTGGAGTAAGACGACAAAGTTGACCTCAGATTCGATGGAGATGAACTTGAGTTTCATTGTCATTCGCTATTGAATGTGTTTTTAGTACTTGGCATCAATGGAAATCAATTTAGAAAAATCGCTACTGCTACAAACCCCATACTCCTCGAACCTCTGCGCCCAACCAAATTCAGATCATTATTTACCATTTGCCTTCTTGCTTTCCTGTTTCGCTTGCCATTCTTCAACCACACCATTATAACACGCTGGATAGTAGGGAGAAGTGAGTTCCTGCCACAAGTTCTTCTGTCGATGGTTTTCCAAGCCCATATCCCGCAACAGCAAATCGAAATAAGGAACACCTTCAAACACAAAGTCAGGCAGACTTGCACCATAACCACACGGATATCGCCATTTCCCCCATTGCGTATGAAGCATGACCTCGTCTGTGATCTCCTGCTGAGACTTGGCGATTCGTTCTAGTTTCCCATCGAGAAATGCTGAGATCCACAGAGCACTATTGCTTGCACACGTCGCCGTGCTGACGCAGGAAACCATACCAGAAAACGCCAGATTCCGCTTCGCTACAAAAGATGGAGGTACAATGAAGCGGTACATGCGCAGCGGGTCAGCTGTCTTTTGCTCGAACTTCAGCTCGGGTTGATTTGCTAGGCGAGGAAACATCGACAAGATCTTCCTATCAGCTTCTTGTGCGAGTTTGAGCTTTTCGATTTTGGTATGAGGAAGTCCGAATTCTTCTTCTGGCAGCCCGGTGAACTTGAGGCTCGACTCCTTCTTCCAGCCCGTTGAGCAAATCAAAGCATCGGCTTTGAGTACGTCCCCACCGCTGAGGACTACAGTCTTTGGTTCGAGATGGTCAATATTATCGATGTGAACACGGATTTTGCCTTCCTTCACCATGGCAAATAAGTCTCCCTTGTAGTTGAGAATACTCAAGCCACTGCCGATCCAGAAAGCCGAATTCCATGGCTTCAGCTTCTTCAGCTCTGGATGGCTGTCGTATCCGTTCGCGCTGAGTACGTCGCCACCAAGGACTTTCCAGAATAGATCTACGAGGATTCGCCCGAATGCTGTGCCATGGAGGAAATTGCGAGGTCCTGGGTATCCATCTTCACCTCCCCAAGGACACGGAGCCATCCATGACATCCAGCGCACGTTGAGAAGTGCGTCGAGTCTCTTTTTGAATGGCGTCACGAGTCTGGGAGAGATCCTATATTGAAGTTAGATTACTTGCTCAGAGTTACAGAGCACAGATCTGCTTACCATACTGGACCATGGCCATTTGGTCTAATGATAAGGTCAACAGTCGCACCCTGCTCGACCATCGCATACGCCACGTCATAAGCAGACTTCGCACCTCCCACAACGACAACATTCTTTGCGTCCTTCAACTCAGGGGCTTTCTTGCAGAAATCCTTCGCATGGAACCGCGGAGCCTCGAACTTTTCCTCGTTTTGGTAATGAGGCATATTCGGAGTAGAAGTAAGGCCCGTCGCAACGATGAGCTTCTCAGTCCTCACATTCTTGGACTTCTCGTCCTTCGTGACGGAAAGGTTCCAGGTGCCGCTCGCCTCATATTCGATGAGGTCGACTTTGGTGTCGAATTGGATCTTGTCAAACACACCGAAATGTTGAGCGTAGTCGGTAAGATATCTATGCAGGGTGGCGGCTGGAATATGCTCATATGGTTGCACGGCATAGGTTCCTACACTCATTGGAAAGTCTGGATACTCGTACGTGCCGACCATGTTATTTGACTTGAGGCCGGGGTACAACCGATTTTTGGACCAGGTCCCACCGCATGATTCTGCGGATTCAAAGACGGCGATGCGTGCTTCTGGGTGCAGCTGGATGTATGTCTTCGCGGCAGCGAGACCAAACCAGCCTGAGGTATGTGTCAGTACTTGGTTCTCATCTCATCGTTAAATTTACTTCCAAGCAGAAGTGAGGCTGATACTGACCTGCGCCAATTACGACCACATCAAAAGACTCCATATTATTATTGCCGATGGTGGGTACAGATTCTGACATTCAGCCGTGCCACTTCACCGACGACCAGATGATCGGGTCGGCAGATGGATATTTATATTCACAAGCTGCACGGGATACACAGATGAAGTTGACAGCAGTACAGTATCCGCTGATAAGATTGCAGTGCGGAGCGTGTGCAGCGGGGGAACAAGCCACCACAGCCGAATACTGGCTAGTTCCTGGAATAGTGGAACGATGATTACCTCGGATTAAGGGGAGCAGATAAGCAACGATGTGTTTACTCGATTGAGATAAAGTTGAAGTCAAAACTCGTCGGACCGAACACCTGGCTTTCTGAACATGTCGATAAGAAACTGCTTTGCACGAAGGTTGGAGATATCTTTCAAGAAGATGAGTGGCCGATTTGATCGACGTGGTGTTATCAGAACTGTTTACGCCACAAGCGAGGAACCTTAACCTATGACCCCGCATTCTTCTATCTGGGAAATACCCGCTTGGGATACTGGGCAATTATCCGCCTGGTTTGCACTTTGAGGTCGTCATTTCGAGATGAAACACTTGAGGATTGAGTTTTCTCTACTGAAAATAATGCTCAGAGGATCAAAGATCTACTCATAAGCTATCACGCCATCAATCGTTCCCGCGTGCAAACCACCAGTAATAGGAATATCCGCCGCCGTCGTATGTCTCGCCGCGTCACTCAGAAGGTAAACAACCGCACCCGTCAAATCGCTCTGGTTACTCAGACGTTGGTTCGGAGGTGCAAGCCACATCTGGTCTCCCTCCCTCTTGCTCTTCGTGTCTCGGACCGACCTCGTCATTTCCGAATCCACGAAACCGGGGGAGATGGTGTTGCAGCGGATTTTATGAGGGGCAAGCTCAACGGCGAGAACTTTGGATAGCATCATGACTGCGCCTTTGGAAGCGTTGTATGCTGCCATCCTGTAGCCGGGAAGTGCGATATGTGCTGATTGAGAGGCGAGGAGCACGAAGCTGCCTCCGGTTCCTTGCTTGATGATTTGTTTTGCGCAGAGCTGGGCCGTGAAGAATGTTCCTCTGACCTGCACAATCGTTTAACACAAACTCGATCAAAGTCTCGGGGACGTTGGCACTCACATTGATATCCTGAATTCTATTGAACTCATCCCACGTCTGTTCCACGAACGGCTTATCAATAGCAATTCCCGCAGCCAATACGCATCCGTCAACCGATCCCAAGACTTTCAGTACCTGCTCAAACGAGGATTTCAGACTCTCCTCTTTCGTGACATCGGTCTGGATGTACGATGTTTTCGTGCCGAATTTCTTGAGATCTTCGAATTCTGGAACCGGCTTGGATTGAATGTCTAGAATAGCGACATTGCCTCCCATCTCACAGATTGCGCGAGCGCAGGCAAAGCCGATGCCTTGTGCTCCCCCCGTGATGATGTAGTTGCGTTCACGCAGCTCGAAGAGAGGTCGAACATCCTCGAGTTTCGACGCGTCGGTCATGCTGGCTGTGGAAGTGAAGGTGGAAGTTCAGATGTTCAGTGGGGTTCTCAGAAGAAAGTTTGGTTGCGGGGTACTGTAGAAATTATCTGGAGAAATGGGACCTAAGGTGGTATCACGTTTTGAACGATCTTCAAATTTTTGTTTTGAAGCTATTCAAACCAGCCCCACACTTGATAGCTCTAAGCGGATAATGCACCCGTAAGGTTAATGTGCTATCACATCGACGCCGATTTGATAGCCCGACTTGGCAGGGGGGAAAGCAAAACAGCGGAAATGGGCAAGCGAGCGGATAATGCACCTATGAGCTGATCAGTCAATAAATATACTATCTACTGATAAGCTACCCAGGCCGGCCGGAGCTCGGAATGACACAACCACTTTATATAATTCTAAATATGTAATTCTTATATCTTCAATCTGCAATACCGCCTGGTCCTAATCTTACGACTTTTTTTCACTCGAATAGCGATACCTGAGAATTTGCAGAAATATGTCGAAACTTTACGGCGACATATCACAACCTCCCCCAGCACTCCCACAACCTCATCTCAAACAGCTGCGTAAAGGCGTGTCTCTTTTGCTTCCATTATCGCGACGAGGATACGGACCTGGTCTCATTATTCTCGTGCCTGATCATGACAAGCAGTTAAGCATTGAGGATGGAATCCCATCTCCTCTCATGAAGTGGGGTGAGGAAGGATATGTCGTTGTTGAGATCCAGAGCTCGGCACTAGCTGGAGCTGAGGAGAGTGTTCTGAGAGAAGCAATCAGCGCCACCAAAGTATGCGAGAAATGCGACCAGAAAGAAAAGATTGGGGTTGTTGTCTATGAGCCGAGGCTCTGGAGTATTGCATCGGCATGCATCCCGTCCTTTCCTGAGATCGTCAGCGCAGTCATATACGGAGACTCAAATTCTCAAATCAGCGAAGAGAAGTCTCCAATGACTTCAATACCACTTCTCGTCCACTATCCCGGCCCTCCGACAAGAAAGACATCTCGGACAACAGCTCTCACGGAATACTTCTACCCCGCCACCACATCCCCCGCCTTCGCCCTCCCGTTGCAACCCACCTTCCACTACACCACCGAAGCCGTGTCTCACACCCGGAATCTCACCTTCCTGAAATCACATATGGGCGGCCCAACATTCGACCTCGAAGCCATTTGGGACGAACACACCTTCTACGAATTCGAAGATCGCAGCGTCGAATGGACAATGAGCACTATGGTTCAAGAGCCATACGTAAACCACGTGCCTACTCTCACCGGTGGAGTCGGCAGAGAAAATCTGACGAGATTCTATCGCGAGAATTTCATCTTCAAGAACTCGCAGGATACGAGTATGGAGTTGGTTAGTAGGACGGTCGGGGTAGATAGGGTTGTAGATGAGTTTCTGTTTGGGTTTACGCATGATAGGATTGTGGATTGGCTGTGAGTATTGTGTTTATTTTGCATATTTGAATGTTTTACTACCAGATTAGCTCCCGTTTTGCTTTCTGGTTCGCGTCGATTGAGTAGTTGTCTAGTGGGAGAGTGGATCATGCTAATAGCTTCTTAGGCTACCTGGCGTCCCACCAACATTCAAAAAAGCTTCTGTGCCTTTCACGGCGATCGTTAATATTCGTGGTGATAGGCTCTATCATGAGCATATTGCTTGGGATCAAGGGACGCTGCTGAGGCAGTTGGATTTGATGCCGGAATACCTGCCATTTCCGTATCCTGGTGTGAAAGAAGGCGAGGAGCAAGCAAATTGCGAAAAGGGGGGTGAGAAGAGAATAGAATATAGAGTTCCTGTGGAGGGTATCAAGACAGCTCAGATGCTAAGAGAGAGGAATAGTGTGCCGAGTAATGAGATGTTTGCGTATGAGGCTCGTGAGGTGAAGGTGGATGAGGGCAAGTAGTTCTCACGGGCGTCTGTGTACTAGAAAATTACAACTTCGATTGATGCATATAAGTGGTGAAGAAACCTCTATCCCCGTTAAGAGAATCTTACTGTTCCACTCAAACCTGAAATCTTACCTCGAAGCGCAGACCGTATTCTGAGAGCCTGATATGGCTGGTGTCCACGTGACGCACATGAAACTGCACAATCTCATGTCTGGCTTGAGGAAAGTGCTTTCATAATCAGAGGAATGCAGGAAACGGGATAGCATGTTCATCGCAACGTATTCGGAGTGGCTAGATTCGCGTGCTAAGTCCATATGTGGAGATATGTTATAGGTGATTCGGCCTGTGATGTCGTGTGTTGCTAGGCTATCAGACCTTGGACACTCACCTACAAGCTGAAACGGAAATTCTGGAAAAATTTGAAGTTAGTCTCACAGCTGTACCAATCTTTACAGACATTATATATGGTAAAAAACGGCATAGATCATCGTCTGATTGGACTTTCGACTTAGACTAGACGTCACCCACCTACATCCTTTATTCACGAATATTTCAAGCGCGTTGGGTTCAAGGCTAAGAATTAGGGTCATCCATCACTATCCAAAAAAAAAAAAAAATGTCTCCTTGTCTGTCTTTATCTTGCACCTTCATACTTCTCACACAAGCATTCAATATCGTCGTCAATGTGAGAACATTGTTCATCTCTGTCTTGACAATTACCAGATCCCTGCAAGCTGCAAAAATTTACCGAGTAAACAAACCGAACAAAGAAAAGCTTTGGAGTTGTCCAAAACAAATACAAGGCGTCAAAGTTAGATTGTTCACTGATGATGGATATGGGCTCGCAAGGTAATGAATAAAATTGGGAACGCAAGACCCAAATGCTAATATGACAGCTGCGGCGGCGATGGAGTGCGAAACACAGTGCCTCCTCGGTAGCAATAAAGATCCATATCCTGCCCACTATTTTGAAGGATCTTTTGCACTTGTCGAGAGACCATCCACCGTTCCAACGACTCGTCATAACAGCACCCAGGGAGGGGGCAGCTCACCCACAAACACGAATCCTTCGACACTCGCTCGCGATAGCAATTCACCCCGTGTTCGCACACCTCTTCCAAATGGAAAGCCAAACAGCAAGGATCAGAAGACGTCTGATTCACCAAAGGAAACCACAGATGTCCCAGTCATTCCGGACGGGACCGCGATGAGCAATGGCCAGATATCTGATGCACAACAAAAGATCACACATTTCGAAACCAGCATGGAGCGGATCGCGCAAAGCAATGTTCAGACTTCTCATCCACAAGGCCAGGTACAACAAATTGGAACTATGATGGAGGGAATTGCGGAGAGCGACATCGTGAGCCAAACCAGCAGCACTCATCGTCGGCAGTCAAAACGAACGCCCAAACCTAAACAGCACTTCGACAGTATGTCTGAAACGCAAAATAGCGCAGTACCTAAAGCCCCTCCCGAAAGAAAAGAATCAGCAACCAAAAAGGCACCAAAGGCTGGAGGTAAGGTTGGGGGAGTAAGGGACAGATTCTTCTCGGACGCTGCCAAACGAGCAAAGCTTGAGGACGACGTACCTTTGCATGAGATTCAAGAGATCAAAATGGATATCAAGGAAGCAGAAAGCAGCGGTGCTGGACCTTTGGATTACGGTGAAGACGTCCTTCAGGCCGCAGATGGGCTCATGTCTTTACGCGAAGAGTGCACAATTGAACAGCTCCGCGTACATGGACCCGAAGCTGCCATGACTCTGACAAATTTCTGGGTTTACATGCCCATTAGGGATAAGATGGCAAAGGGGAAGGCAATCGCTACCGAACAAACATCAAAGCAACAGGCCTCTATCAGGAGAAAGATGGCACAGCAAGAGGCATTGACTGGAATGTCCCTTCCTAATACACAATCTCGCAGCTGGCGCGAAGAGAGAAGAACGAATGGTGTAACAGGAAAGGAAGGAGGTAACCGTCGCAAACAGGCTACGAAGGGGAAAAGTGCAAAACGAACTATCGAAGATGACCCTTCGTCGGACATGACCGATTGCGATACAGTCAGGAGAGCCAGCGACGACGAAGAGCATAATTCCAGCATCAAGTCTACCTCCTCTCCAGACAACGACGAATCCGACGACCTTTCGGCCTCTTCTCAGCCCAAGGTACTTCAAATATCGGCTACCAAAGCAAAAGCTGGATCTGCTCGTGGTTGTGGTCAACGAGTTTCTCGTTCATCGTGAATATCCTGCAGCGCACTGTTCGAAATGGCACACAACATGGATCAAAGCATGCGTGCGGACAGTGAAGAAGTAATGCCAACCCAGGGTCAAAAACGCAAGAAAGGGAACCAACCTACAAAGTACGAGTACCGCGGCCCTCCAGCATATTTAATGGCAAGTCTCTTTCCAATGACAATATTCTCTAATCCGGGTCCATTCTGCTGCCACAAGCTGCCACAAGACGTACAGGAAAGCAATGCTAATTCGGTGAATAGTATCCCGACCGAACAGATCCTTGTGAGCCACACTGTGAATGGAGAGCGCTTTCAAGCAACAATCTTATCACCAGCGCAGATCTCAATGCTTTCCAACGAAGAGATTTGTACAATGCTAACTTATCCTTCGCAGATGCAAATCCAGAAAATATCGTGCAAGACCCCGACGGAACGAATCGAGTCATAATAGACAATCGTCGTCCACCTGCTCCTCATATGAACCATCGCCGACTACCACCTCCTTCTCGCTACCATGAGACTTCGCCCATGCAACCTCCTCGTTTTGGCTACAATCATCCTCAGTCTATGAACAGCGTCCCTCCATCACAACATAATTCTCGGTACATTGGTCCTCAGTCTCCGAGTAACGCTCTCCAATCTCCTCTAGGTCAATTTGGCGGACCGCTTTTGGATAGCTTCGCTTCGCAACGCGAACATTCCTCCTATGGTCTGCAGACCTTGGATACCCTCAACCCATATCAAGATTCATATGGGCGTGGTCACCAACATTTGAACGACTTCGTCACGAGTCCTGCGCACTCCTACAATCATTCTCAACTCTTGAATGACTTTGCTCCATATCCTCCATCTTCCTCTGGACCTCTGTACTCGGAAAGCCTCCGTACACAGCCTGCGCTTTCGCATTCAGACCTCCAACCTCCATACGGGTTCGGTCGACAACCCCTTCCCCGAGGCTCACAGCCTCCCGATAGTTTCAATACATATCGACCTCCCGCCTACGATAATTCTCGGCCCTGGCATGATTTAAGCCCACGTCCTCCATCTGGTCTTGAGCCTCTTGCTTCGAACACTTTTGCTACACAGCCTATGGTTGCTCGCTCAACATTTCAGCCTCAGCATAGCGCCAGTCCGTATCTTACTACATCCCACGAGACCCCTCGGCCTTTTAGTAATACTCCATCCCCCCCCTTTTCCCATCCTCAACCTGCCGAGTCTTCCGCACGTCATGTTTCCGCCTCTCATTCTCAGCGACCGGACTCTGCTCCGGCGCATTCCCTTCCGCACTCTCGCGCGCAATTCTCGAATGACATTCAGTACCCATCCGTACCAAGCCCTGTCGTTGGCCACTCCAACGATGGACACAAGCGAATCGAGCTGCAAACAGGCAATGGCTCAACGCACCATGGCAATGCACAAGACGGTACAGCAACGGCACCAGGGAAAAAGAAGAGGGGTCGACCGCCGAAGGATAGAACTGAAGAGTCATTTCCGATAGGATCTCAGCGAGTTAAGGATGCTGTCGGGTCACCTGATGGACCGGCAACGGCACCAGCAAAGAAGAAGCGGGGTCGACGCAAGAAGGAAGAAACTCAGGACTCATCTCCGATAAGATCTCAGCGAGATGATGATGGTCTGCGAGAGTCTGAAAGATCAGGACATGTTGAGGATACTGATGGGCCAGTTGATGGACTGGTAGCGGTACCAGTGAAGAAACCGAAGGGTCGACCTAAGAAAATAAAAACTCAGGATTCATCTCCGAGAGAATCTCAGCGAGGCCGGGGTGGCCTACGAGAGTCTGGGAGACCAGGTTATGCTGAAAGTACCGACGGACCAAATGATGAACCAACTGATGGACCGGCAGTGGCACCAGTGAAGAAGACGAGGGGTCGACTCAAGAAGGTGAAAGCTCAGAAGTCATCTCGAATACCGAAGATCCCGTCGTCAGTACCGACGCCACCAAGGGTCACACACGAACAGCTTCAGCAGGATATCAATGACTTCCGCACAAGAAGGGAGATTGATATGATCGCACTTGAAGAAGCAGTACAGGTAGCAGAGGAAAACCAGCGCGTATACTCAGCGACGATTACTTGGGATTATGATTATATTGCTAGCGGTGGTCTCCGCAATAGGATATTGGAAGATAATGACAAGCAGGGACAGGAGATTTCATCAGCTCTCCGGAAGGTAAGTGATGGTAGTGATTCTGCCCTTACTGGTCATGATTAACAGCCATTAGGACGTATCGAGGGGGAAAGAGAAGAAGCTAGAACGGGAGGACCAAATCGAACCGGCTTCTAAAGAGAAAACTTAACGTCTCGAAGGATAATCGTTCGACTTGCATTCCACGCTCTTGGTTACTATCAGCTACTGGTTCATGCCGCGGCACAGGGTCTGCATACAAACCTTGTTCGGCGCTTTCGGCTTTTGACTTTCACCGGCAACTTCTTCGACTCGAGTGGAATATTTGTGGGGGGTTTCTTTGGTTGTTGCGTGGTTTACGTTCAGGAATACTCGGACATTACTCCTCGTTCTACTGATTGTGTTTTTTTGCGTGTACTTTTTCTCCCATTATTAGGCTTTCCTCGTCTGTTTCTGTATAGCCTAGTCGTCTCACATTTCTGTCGTTGTTGGGTTTATTTTTTCATGGGCAGAAATTCTCGGAGACTCGGAGGGTGTTGCATAGTATTGATATTGTATTGGCGATCACAAACTATCTGTTTCTGCCTTTGCTACTCTGCTCTGGCCCTTGGCGAATGTTGCTGCAACTATCAAGGGAAAACAAGCAGTTGCTTCCACGTAAACCTAGGTTTTCCTGAGTTAGCACAATTCGTCTAGACCAATACAAGTTACTCATCACTCAATCCGGTCCTTGCTATACCACCCCAGAACATCCCATCTAGTGTTAACAACACGTGAGAGAGAGAAAAAGAAGGTGACAAAAAAAAAAAAAGAAAGAACTAACCTTCACACTATCCGCCCCAACCTTAATCTTTCCCCAACTCACCGCCTCATCCGGTCTCGCTCCAGCATCACTCCCATCAAACTCCTGCGCCGTATTGATATAAACCGCGCTCTCTGCGCCATTACGCATCAAGCACGCATTCGCTATATGGTGTTTTACTATCCCGCCACCGAGGATTATCATGCCTGCTCGTTTTGCGCGCACGGAGATCGTGTTGAGGCGCCGGATGTCGTGGACGATGTCAATTTTTAGCTGCTGGGGAGAGCTCTTGAAGGTGTGGAAGTAGAGCATATCTCCCAACGAGCCATCCGTCAAAGCCGGACAAAACACAGGGATGTCATTCTTCCACGCCCAGTAGTACACGGATCGCTCATCATTTATCTCCTTCCCGAGACGATGGATTACTTTTGAGGGCGTCCAGTTGATCTGGTCTTCCACCGGGAGGGCTTTGGAGGATTCTTGTTCCGAGAGCATGGTGTCGAGGATGGGGACGACCCAGTCTTCGAAGAGGCAGTAGTTGTTGTTGGGCACGATGAGATTGCCGATTCGGTTGAGGCCTTTGGAACGGAGCTCCGAGCCGGGCGTGGAGAAGGAGCCCATGTAGGTGTCGCCGAGGCATTTTATCAGGTCTTCTTCTATTCCGCCGGCCGTGGTGACGATTGCTGAGACGTGCTTGTGTTGCACTAGGTACCGCAATACCCCGCGGAGACCAGAGGAGATGAGGTTGGAGGTGTAGCCGAGGAAGATGGTTGTTTTTGCTGAGGGGTCGGAGGGGTCGGTCCAGGTGCGCTAGACGTTGTTAGAGATGTCTTGGTTTGAAGTAGATGTGTTCTCTGGGAGGTAATTGGTCGTATGAAGGTGGATTCGGAGGTTGAATGAAGTCCGACAGAGCCGGAAGCAGATAAGGCATAGAGAGAATATGGCATGTGATATATGCTCATGGAGGAAGAGGAGTAGATAAATATGGAATGGTGGGTATTGCTTTTGGAAGATTTTTGTGTCCAGCCGTTGTGCTTGACTGAGACTCGTTGTGTTCTGAGGAACAATAATGAAACGCAAAAATGAATAAGTGACTAAGGAAAATAATGTACATACCATATTATTGATAATCCTAACAGCCTCTCCAATCGAACTAGCCTGAAATCCCATGTTGTTCATCCCACTCATGAGATCATCCACGGTAATAGGCCGTCCTTCAAAACTGTTAAAATCGAGCTCCTCGACCTTTTGAGATCCTTCCGGCATCTCATTTGAGGGTACCAAGACAGCATCTGTGACTGTTGAAGGTGGAGCACCAGAAGGTGGAGCACCAGATGGTGCTGTTTGTGTTTGATCCGTCATGATGTGGAACTGTGTATTTGACGAGAGATAAAGAGGAAGAAGCCTTGGGCTTTCTCGTCTTAAAGAGAAATTATGGAGCTACTGGTTCTACTTCAATATTCGCTTGGTCAAAACCCTACCACCAGTGCGAGTAGTTCCTGACGATGATCAGTACTGACAGCGGGTAGCCGGAACGTAGCCAAGGTTACGAAGAGAACTTTACTCAGAAGCTATCTGGTAAACCATGCATAGACCCCGAGTTGGTCGAATCTTAGCTCGTTGTAGTCTTGCAAATTGGGCTTAAGTGGTGCCTGACTTCAATTATCCTCAATTTCTGTGATGAAAATGTAGAATCCTGGATTGGCAATCCTCAAAAAAACCACGGGGATCTGAAACTTATTATGCTGTAAATAACAAATTTATGATCGTCCTTGAATATCGTATTATGGTCTGAGCACATCGATTTGTTGACAGTTGCATTGATGTTTTGCCCCGCCTACAGTACCAGATTGTCCAAACTTTGTGTCAAAAATTTAAGCGCGAGGCGGCTCTTCTGTGGTGCTGTGTCTACCGAGAAGTGGCTGCAGGGAGCCTTGGACCGGACAGGGGTGACTAAAAGGTCCCGGCCCAACGCTAAACTCCTTTTAAGCGCGTCCCATTCGAGATCCCAATCTGGTACAGCACGAACTAAGCAGGCTAGGCTCTTCAGCTCGTCAACCTCATCTTCACACTTCAACATCATCCCTCAGAAAGCCTTCGCCGCCTTCAGTCACTCGTCGCCAACCTTCCCCAGGCGACAGACAGCATTGTGCTGATTTTTACGAATTTATGACCTTGGTACTCTCGAGAACACGATATCCGCTGCGTTGCCCGCAGCCCTCTGCGACGATTGACGGCTCCACACTCTTCAATTGGAACCATCATCCGGCCGCTTGAAAACCCTACATTTACTGCTGGCGCCAATTTCTCAGCGAGTCGTTAAATTCTGGGCCATCGCCCAGCAACATGAATGTGAGTGTTCTGCCAGTGCTGGAGTCCTGCTCGTGGTTGTGCCGCCCACTGACAGCCTCAAAGGTCTAGATATCAGGGCTCGTATGACGCTGGCGAATCGCGACGGTCACCACGAGATCAATCTCCAGGACGCTACAATGATTCTCGAGACGAGTTCACAAGAGGGGGTTCGGCTCGTGGCGGCGAAAGGAGGCGCTCGATACCGGATGCACGAATGAACCACAACTCCTTCGCATCAAACAGAGAATTATTCAGAGAGCCCACCGGACGAGACTCATCGCGAGATTTTAATTCATCTAGAGATCCACCCAGAGCCCCAAAAGGGTTCCTAGATGCTCCAACAGGTCCACGCGCATCGAGTCAATCGGATTTTCGACCCGATTTTGTCGCATACCGAGGCGGCGACTATAGAAGCGACCGGGGACGCGGGAGAGGTCGAGGAGGCTGGCGGGAAGATAGCCGGGATCGAGGTCGAGAGCTCGATCGCGAATACAGAGATAGGAGGGATGATAGAGGGCCTCTGCCGCGGTTTGGAGATGATCGAGGGCGAGATCGTTGGGGTGGACGGGAACCATACAGAGGACGTCGAGCATCTTCTCCTCAAGGTAGAGGACGCTCACCAAATTATGGACCACGAGATAATCGAGATGCTCCACCGAATATCGAGATTGACCGCGCACGTCGAGGTTCTAGAGATGGTCCGCTGTCTGGTGGGTCACCTGGCTCGGATTCAATGCCTCCATTTCGTGGATATGGGAGAGCGTCTCGAGGTGGGCGAGGGAGAGGGAGAGGAGGATATTACGAAGATGGCTTCCACGGCCGACCTTCTGGCAGAAGTCGATCACCAGAGCCCACGACCTATCGACGTACTCAGCCTTCGGCAACGCCTCCTCCACAAGTGCCAGCATTTGGCTCATCAGCCAGCGTACCACCTCCCGCCATTCCCTCAGCGCCCTCTGGTGCGGTACCAGGTGTCGCAATCCCTACCGCACCTAGATCCGACAGAGAAACCATGCGATCTGGAGGCTTCCCACGTCCTGCACAGTACAAGCCTAGCAGCATTGTTCAAAGGGAGATTCTTGCCTCAGATGTGCCATCTACATATGCAACAGAGGTTTCGCCGCGCAGCGCTGTGCAATCTGGAGGCAATAAAGTGCCACAAGAGGACACTCACAAGGAACATACAAACCTGGACTCTTTGGATATTGCCGATGACTCCAAGAACCCTTCCGAGCCGAAGGCCCCATCCGACTCCGCCCGTCAAGACAAGGAAGAAATGCCACCACCTCCTCGTCGAGGTCTTGTGGGAAAACATGGTCCGGAGAGGCCAGCTCCAGTAGTTCCCGATATCACTGAAGCTGCATCTGAGTCGGACTCTGAAGATGAGTTGAATGACGCCTACTTTGAGGACGAAATCTCCAAAATTGAAGGCGATACAACGAAAGTCAATGTGGAGAATCCACAAAATCCACGCCCTGAATGCCTTTCAGTTTTCGTCAAACCGTTCCGCAGACATAACATCGATCATCTAGTTGAGAAGGGGAAGTCCGTCGTAGCTGAGCCTTGTGTGGCGCCCCAGGTCAAGGTTGAGGAACCTGTTCCTGAAGTACCAATTCCATCTGTCCCAGCCTCTGTTCCGGTTTCCTTGCCCATACCGAATACAGCTCAGGCTCCGGCAACCATCCCTACATCCGTTCCAGAAGACCCAGCCAAAACAAAACGTCCTAGTAGGAGTCGATCTTCCACGCCTGCGGTTCCACCAATATCAATGGATTCACGCACAAGACGACCTTCGACACCTCTTCAGGCACCAGAGAAGCTACCCGTGGAACCAATCATTAATGGCAATCTCGCGCGTTCGTCCACTTTGCCGCCATCCGCCAGGACTCCTCTTCCGAGTGTAGAGCAACCGGATCATATCTCTCACGAACCAACCATTCCGCTGAAGTCCATTGAGCAAGTTCCAGATTTCCCAGATGCCGGATCGTCACGTAAGCCGTCGCCCAAACCATCTACAAATGGAGCGGTCCAGAAACCAGGACTGATGGACGGATTTTCTGAAAGCGAGGGTGACATGACTGAGGTCGAGAATGAAGAAATGCTTGAAGCTGTTCGGCCGCGAATGAAGACACCTCCATGCACAGCTCTGCCCGACTTCGGAGTCAAGAAATGGTATGAGGACGCCGATTTCTTGGAGACCTTGAAGCCAAATCCCGAAGTTGAAGCTCGAATAAAACAAAAGCTGATTAATGATCGAGATCGGACGCTGAGGGAGCAAGAAGCTGCGCGGCAAGAATGGGGCAGGAGCTACTTTGAATACCGACGTTTTACTGACTTCTCGGATGATCCTGTCGCAGTTCGTAGCAGAGAGAAGTTTGCAAAGGCAAGAGCTCAGGCTGCCGCGGAAGCCGCAGCTCCGCATCATTCATCAGTACCGTCTGCTGGCGCTAAACCAGAAGGCAAAGGTCGGGTGGGTCGATGGGCTACGGAGCACGACTTTGAAAGAGTCCTTCGCGAATCGGAACTTGAAGCCAAGGAAACCAAGGAGAAGGAAGATCGTGCTGCAAGAGCAAAGACGGCCAGTGCAAAGGAAGCTACAATCCCCGATGCCGCTTGGAACAGAGTAGAATGGATGAGCATGCAGCATATCGACAGAACTCACATAGTACCTTTCGAGAGATCCTTCGCCGTCCTTGAATTTGGAGAGCCTATTGACAACTTCACCGTTGAAGAGTGCGAAATATTCGAAAGGGTTTACCTCGAATTTCCAAAGCAATGGAGCAAGATCGCAGCTGCACTACCTAGGCGGGACTACAAAGCTTGTATTCAGCACTACTACCTTGTCAAGCATTCGTCAGAATTGAAGGACAAGCTAAAGAGGCAACCAAAGAAACGCAAGGCCAGACAACCAAAGGCAAAGAATCCAAAGCCAAATCCCTTGATAGCCGACGTGAATGCAGCCCGCGAGGAAACAGAAGATGGGCAAGATACCGAGGGTGGCGAAAGACGTGGACGTCCACGTAGAGCAGCTGCCCCTACATTCTCCTTCGAGACTCCAGCCAGCGAGAGCGAGGTGGCAAGCCCTGCGCCTACCCCAGGACGGAAAGCAGCTGCCACGCCAAAAGGAGAAGCAGGTCCCGATGCTCCTCCGCCAAAGAGGAAGACCAAAACTCCCCGTGAGAAGGGTCCCAAACAACCCAAGAATAGTCAGCTTTTGGCTGCCGCTCCTCCTCTTGCTGCCGCTAATCAACGCTCGAACTCTCCTGCAACTCCGATGAGTAATCCAGAATGGAAGAATCGTGGAGACACTCCTGGTGGCAATGCTCGTTTCCCTTCTCAATTCGATGGCGCGGGCCCAAGTCAACCTCCTTTCGCTCCACCATATGCACCAATCGAGAGACCCAATCCTACAATGCCGATCAATTTCGACCCTGTACCTCAGCACTTCCCTCCAGCGCCTCCTCCGGTCCCTCAACCAGAGCGTGTTGATTCTGCTCCACCAATGACCTTTGAGACTCCACAAGATCGCAGGACTGTTCAGCAAACTTCCAGTTACTGGAGTGTGCCCGAGCAAACGGATTTCCCTGCATTATTGAGGCATTTTGGCACTGACTGGCATGGAATTGCAAAGTGGATGACCTCTAAGACTCATATAATGGTATACACCACCGTTTTTCAACAATGGCTTGCTGTACCTTCCGACAGCAACAAGAGTCGGCGTGTCGCTAACATCCAGACACAGGTCAAGAACTATTACCAGCGCCAGGTAGATTCTGGAAAGAAAGAGTGGGAGATGATAGCAAAGGATGCAGACGAGAAGCGGGAACGAAATGAGCCTACAGGCCCTTTGCCAACGCCGACTATCATTCCGAAGAGACGTTATGACATCACCCCTGGCTCACATCCACGGTCGTCATCTGCAATGGACCAGCCAGAAGAGTTCTTGTCTCCAGGACCACATTCTGTTATGTCTCAAGTCTCCCCTCCACAGCCACCAAGCCTGAGTGCACGCTTTCCTGCACTTGCTCAAGCTGGTCCCGTTCCTCAAACTCCACCTAGCACAGCAACATCGACAATTCTGAATAAGCACATGCCGCCCCAACCTATTCAACAAGCTCCACAGCTGATGCAGCAACAACCTCGGCCCTCCAGAGGTCCAGCTGTTGGGTTCTTTGCCCAGGATCCTCCCCGCTCTATTGTTCCCAATGATGCTGTTTCTCAGCGTTCTGTCATGGTTGCCCAGGAAGCTCAAATAGAAAGGCAGTCCGCCCTTAGACTTGAGCGCGAACAAAGAGAGCAGCAGCAACAACGTGAGCAGCAGCAACAACGTGAGCAGCAACAGCAGAGAGAGCAGGAGCAAGCAGTGCAGAGAGAGCGACAACAAGCCCAGCAAGCGATGCAACAACGTGAACTTGCTATGCAACAGCACCAGCGCGAGCAACAACAGCAACAAGCAGCCATGCATCGGGATCGACAATTTCAGATGAAGCAAGAAGTGGAGACCCCCAATCCAAACCAGTACGAGCCATATGCGACGCCGCCTGCGATGCACTCAGGGAATCAGGTACATGCGAGATCAGAGCCTCCAAAGCCAGCTCCGCCAGCTGAAGTTCGGCGCACTGTCGCCCCCCAGCATCACCCTCAGCAATATCAACCTCGAAGCAATCCGAATGTACGACCATTTCTTGGCGAGAGCGTTGGTAGTGCTCGTGACATTAAGTCTACACCTTCCCCGGCTATTCCTCGAGCTCCTATGAGTGCGCCTCCCGCCAATCAAGAGATGTACTCTGCACCTCCTCTGCCTCCCCAACAGAGTGCTCCACCACAGCAACCGGCTCCAGCCCCAGTCCGCCAGCCAGAGCCAGCCAGAAAGTCAAACATTATGTCACTGCTTAATGACGACGAGCCAAGTGATCCTCGACCACCTCCAGCTAAACGGACAAGTGATGTCTCAACTTCGTCAATACAGAATACACGCACCCCGCCACCACAGCAACACTCTCTGCATCATCCTTCTCGATATTCTGCCCACCCGGCTCAGAATCCTGCCCCACAACACCCACATATGCCTCAGCAGATGACTTCTCAACCACCACCTCAACAGCAGGCTGCCCCTTCACAGCACGGATATTCACAGCCTCCACAAACACAGCACCCTCTTCACCAGCATTCATCATCCATTGGCCATGCTCGGAGCTATACTCCGACAAGCTTCGAGAGCCGACCTACTTACGGACAGCAGCAGATGCAACAGCAACAACAGCCGATGTATCCCCAAGCTCGACAGTCTATGACTTCGCAGCCGTCACAACTACGTCGCGAGCCATCTCTAGGCGACATGCACGGGATGTCAGCTTCTGGTGGTTATGCACGATCATCGGCTCCATCCCAGCCGTCTATGCGACTTAAGGAATCGCCATATTCGGCGCCAACCCCTCCGCCTCCACAGCCTCCTCAAGTCAGTCGTCAACCTGTGGGCTCACCGCATGATTTACCTCTTGACCAGCGTGATTACTACCCGCGTCAACCTCAGCCAGGATATCTCATGCAGCAACAACAGCAACAGCAGCAGAACGCGATTGCATCCCCTCAGCTGGCCCCTTCATACCAATCACCATCGCAACAGTATCAGCAGCCGCCACCTGCTGGTCACCGTCAACTTGCTTTCGGCCAAAGCTCTCACGTCCCATCACCACCAACACAATACGCCAATCACCACTCGTTGCACAACTCGCGGCACAACAGCTTCGATGGTAGAGAGGGTCGATATCAAATGGGACGCGATCCAATGGGAAGCTCTGCACCTGGCCCAGCTTCTGCTCCTGCTTCAGCCCATCCTGGCTACCATCGCTATCCTCCCGATGCGATGACTCAGAGCGACCGGAATGCGCAAGCTATGGACTTGAGGCGGGAAAATGAAGCGAGAAACGAGGCGAGAAGAGAGGCCTCACGGATAGAAGCAGAGAGAATCGACGCCTTTTATCGACAGCGCGAGAAATGATTGAATTATACCATGATGACTTTGTTTGGTGCATACATGCATGCACAGTGGCTGGGCAGGTGGATGGCTGGATTAAAAATGGGGCAGGAGGTGGCGTTTTGAAATACCCGTGGGCATACAAATAATCCTATGTTCATTGGAAGGGGATGATTTCTTTGATGGAAGGAAGCGAATGGGTTTTGGTTTTGTATGAGTAGATAGCGAGCGATTGATCGATCGATCTGCAAGTTTTGAAATGCATTGAAGGAGAGCGGACGAGCTGAGATGAATTGGGAGATGAGATGAGAAGAGGAGATCTGTCAACCCTTTTGTATGTACCTATACCCAAATGGACAAAATCGATGTAGAAATAAGAAAGTTGAACAAGAATAAGATTCATGATCTCTCCTCGAATCTAAGTGAGTGATTGAAAATGACGTTGTGAATCAATGCATCAAAGAGCCGTATATGCCCTGTATCACCCTACCAGATATATCTGGATACCTTTCAGAGCAACAACGAGAGCGATGTGAAGAGATCTATTTCTGGCTTTTATGTTCTTGTGAACGTGTAATAGGTATCGTTGTGAGCCGAAAGACGATAGGTGGGTAGGTAGATATCAACAAATTTCTCGCTTAACAGTTGTGGTTTTGTGGATTGAAAACAAGAAAGACGATGAGTATGAGTCGGTGCGACGAGAGGATCGACAGACTTGCACTTCCTCCCTGAACAAGGATGGTATCAATATACGAAATTGAAGTTGACTAGGACGTTTTTGGACTGCGATAAATGAGTTATGGAAGTTGGGAACAGGTGTTCTGGAAAGGCTAAGGCTAGATATAAATACTTTCCTTTGAGATGAGGTATCAATGAGAATGTGGTCAGGTACGAGGAAGGGGAAAGGAGATGTGAAGGTGCGGAACTAGGGGAAAGGAGTGGATGTGTAATTAATCCAAAGCTACGGAAGACACGTATAGTATGAGGGCAGGATAATGTCAATGACCAAGTCCACAACATGGTGGTGAAGTTTTGACGGGTTAGAAGCAATCTTTCTTTGGCCATAGTCTTCCCTGCGAATGGTTTAAGGATACTACAATGCATGTATTTCTACTCTCTTCCCACCCAAAGAAGACGATTGCCTTTGGCTCACGCCGACTTTGTCGCATGTCGCTTTGTTTACAAGATTCATTGCGATAGAGAGGCTCCATGTACTCGCTTGGATATTCATCCACCGGGAAACAAATTAGCCTACAATCAATTATTGGACACAACATGTAATTTAATATCGAAAGACTGCTTTTGGTTTATCGTTATCAGTGACGTTTGCCGGTTCACTCTTAAAGCTTCCATTCACGTTCATGTTGGGAATCACCTCAGCCTTACCCCGCCAACTGACAGCTCAGAGTCACCACCGATTCGAAGGTGAATGGACGATTCAACGAAATTTGGCTGTGAACGGTTGATTCATTCCTTTAGATTGCGGTCTTCGAACTTCTACTAAAGTCAGCTGGCTTCTTCGTCCTGTACAAAATTTACTAATCTCGACTACAAACTCGGCCTCCTCCATTCCTTCAACCCACTCGAGCCATCTTCCTCTGCCATCACTGGAATTATCCAATACCTCTCTTTGTCACACCCGTACTCAAGTCATCTTCTTCTTCATGAATTTCTTGAACTCGTCCATGCTGCTTGCAGCCTTGTTAGCCCTGGCTTTCACTTCTGCTCTCAGCTCAGGTCTTGAGAATCGACAAGGTCAAGTCGTCGACACTGCACCAACAGTTACAGACTGTGCTAGTACGTATCTAACTTCATTCTGTCTTTACATTCCGTCACATCACTGTTCCGGAAACTACATCAGCTAATACAAAGTTTCCACAGATGGCCCCGACTGCAAGCTCGCCTCCACCTGGTGGACCTCCTGTCAAGGCGCCCGCGTCCTCGGCACACCATTCGACCCCTCCTCACACGTCAGATCCTGCCTCTGTCCTCCCGGCCGTGCCGTCCCCTCACACATCGACTGGTACTCCAAGCTCCGCAACTGCATCATCTGCGTCGAGATGGCAGCCGGCACCCAACACCACGGCCCTCCCATGTACATGGAGATCGAGAAGGTTGCCGGCGCCCCAGGCTCTTCTGTGGGATATTGCCATGGTACTTTGAGCACTGAGCAGTTTGTCGATAAGATGAAGGATCTGGTTAAGGAGAAGGCTTTTCCGCTTGCGCTTCCTGAGGCTGTTTTGCGTCCGACTGGTGGTGAGGTTGCGCGTGCTGTGACTCCCATGTAAGAGAAGTTTATCCTCTCACTGGCATTGATTCCATATCTGACAGAAGTAGTACTCTTGCAGTCCCGATGCCCACGACTACTCTATCTGAGCTTCCAACGGCACCGGCTCATTCGGGCGTGACTGAAATACCTCCATCTGCGGTTCCTAACAGCCTCTTCTCGACTTTTCCGGCAGTTCCTATGAGCTCCGTTCTTGCAAGTATCTCAGCAGCTTCATCTTCGACTCCTACTGCGCTTCCGAACAGCTTGTTCTCGACTTTTGAGGCTGTGCCTATGAGTTCGTTTCTCTCTAGCTTATCTTCCTCATTCCCGACTCCAATTCTCAAAAGCGAATTCTCAACCTTCCCAGCTGTTCCCATGAGTTCCGTCATCGCAAGCCTCTCTAGTGCCATGATGACGACCTCGTCTGCGCCAGCTCAATCGTCCAAGACATCCGCTGGACAGTTTACAACAACTACCACCAGCACTCCAACACTGAAGTGCCACCATGATAACTGTTTCCGTGGAGCTCTCCGTTCCGAGCCGGCTGTTATGAGCTTCTGTAGAACATACACAGATGCTCCTAAGTCTGCTGGTACCGGTTTCCCAGAGGCTCTCTTGCATTGCAACAACTCACCTGCCAGCATCTCGTCCGCTTGCAGCTGCTTGGCTAGTCATACGTCTTCAATCTCAAGCGCCTTAGGTACATCTACCCGCTGCTCAACGACAGCTACCTCCTTGCCAGCCAATTCCACGACAACACCGTCGTCAAGCTCGCCCACTGTTTACCCGACAGCAAACCCAACTAAGTGGATCAGTCTTCCTGCTTCTGAGGCAGTCAAGTCTTGTGCAGGTAAGTGGTTCGCGTATCTGCGCTAGGAAAATGCTGACTAAAGACAGCATCGAAGTCATGTGTCAACGCCAATATCTACCACGATACCTGCCTGAAGGAGAACGACGAGGACGCCTGGAAGTGTCTCTGTAAGAAGTGGCCTATTGCGTAAGTTTCTCATGCTCCCCCCTCACAAATCCAGGGCAATAGAGGCTAACAACATATCAGATGGAAGACCAATCTCGGCCAATGTACCCAATGTCTCGAGAACACCCTCCCTAGATTTGCCGGCAACTCACCCATCACTGAAATCGCCGAGCGCGCCCGCAACCAATTCTGTTCTTACACGGGCTCCAAAGCTGGTGCTAAGGATACATTGGTTCAAGCTGGTAAATTTCTTACGGAGAAGTATCAGTCATCGTTGGCCTTGTTCAATATGACTTTAATCGATGCTCCGTATGGTCTTCCACAAACAGGTCCGGCGCCAACTCCAGCTGGAACGTGGGCTTCGCTTCCTGCTTCCCCTGAAGTTGTTGCTTGCAGCAGTAAGTATTTCGAAGTACGATTCTTGTAACGGACTGTGCAGTTGATTGTAAGAATAGGTTCCGCCGAATGCACACGAGCAGCTCAAATCTTCAACACATGTGCAGCCGAGGAGAAGAAGGCAGGCGGCAATGTCAAGTTCTGCTTCTGCAACACCAACATCGCTGCGTAAGCTCCCCCCTCCACCTTACCTACAACCCACATTTCTTAAATCCAACAAAATCCAACTACTAACCATCCCGACAGCTGGAAATCCTCCCTTTCAGCCTGCGCCTCCTGCATCGCCAACAACCTCCCCTCCTCACCCCCCTCAACCGCACCACTAAGCAAAGACAAGCTTGTCCAAAGCGTCGAGCAAGCTGCGTCGATCTACTGCGAGCCTACTAGTCAAGGTAGTATCGAGAGATTGCAGAAGGCTGGTCTGCTCGTTACCACTTATTTGCAGAGCCCGGTGAAGTTCTTTGATATGTCGCTCGTCACGGAAGCGATTCCTGTTCCTTTGTAACTCGAGGGAAAAGTAGTGGTGGCAGCTGGATTTCACGACTTTTTTCGGGATGCAGTGGTTGAGTGGACTGTCTGGACTCTGGAAGGGTCTGCTCTCTTACTCTTGCAATCTTTGCGTTGATGCACAGACATTGGGTTTACGCTAAAGTTTGTCCTGAGAGCGTTGGATCGGGCGTTGCATTGGTTGAATTGCTGGCTGCTTGGGATATCCGTGACTTTGGCATTGGGAATTGGCATAATGATTGAGCAAGAACTTTGGCACGTAGATCATTATAGCATTCTCTGTATCATAAAAGTTTGCTACCAATTCATGGGTCAGAATCTGTAGTAGTGTTGTGATGCCATGCTTGTGAATAACATCAAAGGCTCCAGTACACCTCAATTTTGATTAGTAAACTAGACTCTCTTGTTAGTGATGCATTAATCCCCCTTCTTCACGACTCAACTCATATTTACATCGACCAGCGGAGAAGGAACATCCCTCGGCTATTTTGTTTACCTCTCCCAGCCAGCCGGCACGAATTCATTCCTCGCCCGAATAAGATATCGCTATCTTTTACTCGCCTCTAATGTTCCGATCTCTAACCAACTGTATCTAGTTTCTCCAGACTCTCAACTACGGTCTCTAGGTCATCTAGCTCCCATAGGCCACATTAAGGAAGAATCTAGATCCAATTTAGAGCTGGTCACTAGTATTTAGCCTCTGGCTCCAGTAATCGGGCGGTAAACAACGCAAGAACATTGATTTGCTGCACATCGCAATTTCTTGGCAGACAAAGATAACCAACCCAGACATAGCTAGGATGTCGCAAGGTTGAATGTAGACAGACCGCTTTCGTGACCCAGGCTTAATTTCTCATCGTCCAGTTCTACTTGCCTCTTTGTGGCCGAGCAGTATTGGTATTGATAGACATTCAAGCATTCAAGTATGTATGCTCCATTGCTCCTTCTCACAACATAAGTATGAAAACAAACCCCGAACCCCCACAGAGTTCTAGCCTTCTGGACTTGAGTTTGGGAAACATAGCCTCTCGCAACTCAACGGAGGGGAGGAGGGGTTATTCTAAGCGAGAAGGATAAACATCTCCCCGCCACCATATTGCTTACTTCAACCCGAATATAGTAACATGCAACGAAGGTTGAGGGTTACAGTGAGGGATTCTCTGCATTCTCGTGAAGTATGTCGTGCATACATGCTTGAGTGCAGATCTGTATGTAATGTTCACGCTTGTGAACGAGCAGTGAGGTCTGATTTGCTAGTCGGGGACTTGTGTAACGAGAGGCGCCAAATCGAGCCGAGGGGAAGGAGTTTGGTTTGTTGGCGATCGTCTGCATCACGAGGAAGTCATGCGCGTCTGGGGGACGGGCTGGAGTTTTTGCTTGCCAGCGAGTTAAGAGACTTTTACAACGATAGTAAACACGGGAATCGTTTTTCGTGAGGGAGAGTTGGGACTCTAGACGATGATTGACGATACCGTTTCCAAACAAAGACTGAGCCTGCAGGTCTAAATCATGCCATCCTCGCGCAGACATCATGACTATGTGCTTATGTGTAAGTATGGGTGCCATGATGGCTGTTCAGCCGACAACTCTTCCCCATTCACCTAGTGTTCGGCGCGTTTTCCTTCCGGTGATAATAAAGGTGCCACCAGTTGGTCAAGTCTGCCTGAAAGATGTGTACGACTGTGGCACTTCGTCGTAGGGGGGTTCGAAAATCCTTGCTAATACACGTATCTGAATGAGTGCCTTAACCTTCCTACCTTTTCAGTACAATGGGGGTAAACACAAGCGCGGGGAAGTTGTGACACATACCGGTAATTCCTGCTGTGGAGATTTTAGCTACACAGGAGAGAACTCCTGGCACAGCAAATCATTCTCCTGGTATTGTGATCGATGGAGGACATCATCCATGTATATCAAAATTAGTACTTGCAGCAAAGTGTTGCCACAGCAGAGCCCATCCTTCCTTTTGGTCAATCGCTTCCAAGCATGCTGCACAAAACACTAAAGCAGACCCGAATGAGGACTCTTACTCTTGGCCTGTAGGATCCTGTAGCACTTCATCGATCGAACATGATCAGATGGTTTAACCTTCGTGCCGAGATGCGACACTTGACATTGAAGCTGATGGAACCTACTTATATATATTCACCAACCTGAACCTACACCCACCTCAGCTTACCAAGAACATCCATCCTCATTCATAGCATCCGCAGTATTTATCCCTTCACACAAAATCAAAATGAAATCCTCCCACATCCTCACCCTCCTCCTCGCCGCCACCAGCACCCACGCCGCAATCAACGGCCCCTGCTCCAACGGCGGCAGCCCGGACGGAATCTGCATCACCCGCAGCAAATGCGCAAACTACGGTGGAACCAGCAACCCTGGCTCACCAGGAGCCTTTACCTGCCCTGGTACTCCCGACGATGTGGAATGCTGCAGTGTCTTTACTCGGTGTCCGGGTCTTGGCACAGATACGCTGTGTACGTGGGATAATCGATGCTCGAACACGTGGCATGGAACTATTCTTTCGAGTGAGTCTATGCAGATAGTGATGGTGGTTTTGAGGGCTGGTGTTGACTTACTTTTGTAGATCCGATTTGTCCGGGAGGGAATGATTTTGTTTGCTGTGATATAAATGGCTAGTTTCTCCTCTTGAATACAGGAGAAGAGAGAGCGTTCACAACGCACGGATTGTTGTGAAAGAGCAAGAACCATGGTACACCAGCTGGAGGAAGTGGGCTGATAGGGAGACAACAAGGGCTTGAACACTCTTTATCAATCGGCGTGCAAACTCGTGCTTTGATATTGGCTTGCTTACTGCAATTTTACTAGCAATATGTTCAATATAGACCACTTACGAGTACCGAATTAGAATTAAGTGGCACGTGAATTACGAGAAAATAGCTCTAGATGCCTTTACTAAACTGATCCCGTTGGTTGTTGACATCTTGAAGAAAGCAATGCTGTGGGCAGCAGAGAGGAAGTACCTTGAACGGCGGAAACTTACTATGCCGGACATAAAGTCTTCTATCTAGTCATTTTGCTCTCTTACTGGAGAACAGTCATTTCGCTCACCTTGCTCTATTATACGTTCCAAGAGAAGATTGCGAGAGCTACATAATGTGTAACTTGGTAAGAAGCAGCAACGTCCAATCCAAGGACACAATAGGCGAGAGCGGCTCTCCTAATCACCGCATGGCTTATTATGACTGAGCAGTTGTGACTGTGGGGAATCACATCAGATCACATCAGTGCAAGAAAGACAACATGAAAGATTGATGACGATAACAATCCTCTCCCAAGATCGTATGTTTAGCTATTCCTCGTCGCATCTCACTTCTTGACAATTCCGAGCGATACGGGGATCTAGGGCGTGAGTACTTGAAGCGAGTCCATCTCCTTTAGTTCTCGTTCAATTAGGTAGTTTCGCACAAGTGTTAGGAAAGACTGGCGAATCGAAGACTCCACAATTAATTACAGTATGCAACAACCCAGACTCAGGCTGCCGGGCAGCGAATCTAGAATAACTAAACCTGGTTCTTGTGATTGCGCGAACATTAGCGAAGAGCTAAAGGACCAAGTCTACGAGTGTAACAAGAGCTAAGATGGAAATTGTTTCATATTTATATCGAGCTGAAATCCACTTGGACATAGGCTCAACGGTGTGCAATCCTCGAACGATTTCTCGTTTTTGTGAAGCCTATGAGGCAGATTCGTGATGGTTTGTAGAGAAATGGGATCTCGTGCTCAGGTCGAAGAAAAGCATGCTCCCGAAATAGCAGACCATCAAAAATTTAGACGACCTCAAAGATTGGAAGTCAGGTGCAACATCATTTGGGAAAGCGAAAGGCCACATGCTACCTCACTTTAACAGGTCAACACTATCACAACCAAAAAGAAGATTCCTAAGAGGCCTGTCAGGAATTTTCAGCCCACCAGAGAATAGCAAAGAAAAGTGAATCGGGAATCTCGTATGGGATGTACCGGGAGCTCAGCATGGAGTATTTATGAACAGACACAACAACAACATTGACATGCATCTCGCCAAGCACGGTCTAGAATTTGTGATCGACCCGCATGGAAGATCTCAGCTGACGAGACGGGCAGGAACTACTTCCGGCGACTTGGTAAGACATCTTGACAACGGGTACGAGTTCACATTATGCTGCTCTATCATCTTTGAAGCATTGGGACCAGGTCCGTCAAGTCGTCATCTACAATCTAAAGCTGCTGTAAAGTAGACAGCACCTCTTCATGACATCTTCGGCAAGCGAGAAGGACGTCAATATACAGAAGCGCGAGCTGCAGACCTCCTGCTCGCCACACCGTCATTATTTCCCGAAAGGTCTAGCGCGAGAAGAGCACAAAGCATTGAATGAACTCGAAGATCGTATCCCAGATCCATGGACCAGCTGCCCAGCAATTTTGAGTATCACACTGTTGGTGTTTCACTATTGCCCAATCGGGACATTTCTAGTGGGGGTTGAGGCCAGATGGTTGACCCTCAGCGACCTTCATCAACATTTGGCTGGCGAGGCCACCAATGCACTTTCAACTAAAAGCGCTGTGCGAACAAAAATTGCAAAATTGTATGTGGAAGCTGTACTGAGGTGGCGCAGAAACCGAGAATATAGATATTGTTGCGTGGCCGATACCAGATGGCCCGCACCTGGGAGACACTCTGCAATATCGCAGGACCAACCCACCAATCTGCATTCACTTGAAAGCGCTTTGTCTGCAAGAGATTGGTGACTTCCAAATGCGAACTGCATACGATGAAAAGTTGGAATGCACAATCAGCGAGTATCGAAACCGCGTCCAACCCGGTTGACAATGCGAAACGAAAAGGATCATCCAGGTGCAGAAGAGTAAACAGTCACGAGAAAGGGCACAGATGTTGATCAAGGATAACTTTCCCTGGTTGAAGAAGGCAATTGGAAAGAGCACAGAAAAGAAGGAACTTCAGGATAAAACCGAGTGCAAGTGTCAAAAGATCCGATGACAGCCTGTCGCAAGACAGAGCAACCCACCTTTTCGAGGCTGAGTCCCCCATCCCCCACCAGCCTGACGCAGCCCAGATGGCTAGGATAGCGTGGCCTAGATCAAGGCCTACGAGAGAACTCTAAAGCATAAAAACCTAAAATTTAGACGAGCGTTGACAGGTCAGTTCAGACCAGGACCAGACGAACGAAGGAGTGAAGTGGATGCACTGCCCCGGTCATCTGAAGCCTGCAGCGAGTTCAACTGGCACTGACGGCTGTCATCTAGCCAATGGCATTATATATCTGGAAATAATAATGGAGCTCCCTCACAGGAGAGTGCACGGTTTGGATTCAGCATCTCAGCATCTCGGGGCACACGGTTTCAAGCGGTCAGTGGACACGGCCGGCCGTTTGAGCAACCGACCTTTCAGGGCTTGGCTGAGGCTCGAAGCGTCTCAGCACTCCTGACAGGGACCGGACAGGGTATCAATAAGCTTAATTGGGCCATGGCCTAGCACACTGCTTGACCGCTCGAGGCTTTTACATCATCGTTCGTCTGAATGTACGAAGTCTCCATACATCTGATCTCAGGAACTGAACTATAGTAGTGAAGGAAATGGAGTAATGGGGAAGCGAAAAAGAGGACGAACTTGTAAACAATATTTACTCACCAAAGAACAACTTTGTAGTCTCTCTTCCCAAGACGCTGCAACTCCTCCTGATCTCCTCTTCAATCTCCTTCTCGTTTTATATTCCGAATGGTCAGCCTCAACACTCGGTATTCATCCGTCCCGTGGGGGAGAACATCGGTTGACGGGCGCATCACTTGGCAATTTGGCTTGGGAAGCTTGGCAGGAACGCCATCCAAGCCTCCGTGTTTGCAAGAACCACCCTATCCATGGCCCAACCTTGACCATCCATGACGGTCAGATGAAAAAGCGATTTTCTCAAGTGCAGTTGTTTCCTACTCTTCTCCCCTTTCCCTCCTTTCTATTCATCCATTCCCATCCATTTTCTAATTATCCGCTACCAAACTTTCTTTGAATTCTTCCAAACGGATTGCATTCACTGGTTGCTGGTCGCCTTACATTCTTTACTTGCTGTGCAATTGTTACTTATTACTTACTTACTTGAACTTGATTGCTTGCTTTACTTTCGAATACCCTTCTTGATCGACTCATCAATCGACCGACACATCACGATATTAGACGATATCGTACAACAGACGACGCTCATTTCATCAGTATAATCATCAATCATCATGTCGACATCATTCTTCTCCAAGGCAGTGCTACTGCTATGTTCAGTCCACCTTGCTGCTGCGAATATCATGAGTCCAAAGAAAGGCGAATCAGTGGAAATGAACAAGGAATATGAAGTCAAGTGGGACACGAAAGGACTCGAGGAACCTTTGAAGATGCACCTCATCCCGGGTGGATCCACAGACCTGAGCACAATCATCAGCGAACTGAACCGTAAGTTTGAATTCAGGCAGAAGACGGCAAGTATTTTGAGCTGACCCAAAACAGCAAACCTTTCGAACTCTGGATCGTGGAAATGGATGCCCCAAAGTTACAACTCCAAGCACGAATCGGTCATAATAGTCATTGTTGACCATGGAGGAAAGTCGGTGTATGGAGAGCCCTTCCAGATGGCACCGCCTTCGCATACGGTCGCTCCACCACCTGCTGCACACACAGTCGCTCCACCAGTTCACAACACCATCGTAGTCACGGAGATCCACTCCACATCGACAGCAGCAGCAGTAGTGGTCGAGCCTCCGCCTCCAGCTCACAACACCATCGTGATCACGGAAATCCACTCTTCGTCCTCGGTAGCAGCCCACAACACCATCGTCATTACCGAGATCCACGAAACTTCCACAGCGGCGGCTGTAGTCGAGACCCTGGCACCAGTCGTCAACACGGTTATCATTACCGAGATCCATTCATCCACCGTGGCTGCAATCCTCGAAACGATCGAAGCTCCAGTCGTGGTCGAGACTGCCATTGTTCACACCTCCATCATGATCAACACCCCTCCTCCGCTTGCCCAAACCGAGACCCTGGCCGTGACACACACTTCAGTCGTCCAGCACGTTTCCCAAGTTGTTGTCACCTCAGTTGCTGCTCCCATTGTCCAGACGATTCAAGCACCACCTCTCGTCCAGACACACGAGGTTGCTCCGATCATCAGCACCGAGATCCTCGCGCCAATAATCAAGACAGTATCTCAAGCACCATCATTCGTCACCGAGATCCAAGCACCAATCGTCAAGACCATCCTTGTAACCGAGACACCCGCTCCAATCGTCAAGAGCGTCTTCGTCGCTCCCCTCCTCGTCACCGAAACGCAAGCACCCGTCATCATGACCGTAACCCAAGCCCCAGTCATCACAACCATCATCCAAGCTCCTCAATTCGTGACCTCGATTCCAGCACCCCTCTTGATAACCAATCAAGTAACCGAGCTCCTGACCACCGCAGTCGTCTCACAAGCTCTCCAAATCGTCGAGTCTCACCAAAACGCCGTCTCGGTAACAGAACTCATCACCGAGCACGTCAAAGCCACAATAACATCCCACACCGTCATCACCTCGACGCCGCCACCTGTCCACAACACCGTCATCATAACCGAGATCCACTCCTCCTCCGCCCTCGTCGCCGCACCACCAGTCCACACCATCATCTCAACGGAAATCCACTCCTCTTCAATGGTGGAGATCCCACCCGTGAACATAATCACCTCGACGGAGATCCACTCTTCAGCAACGCTAGCACCGGTCCTGTCTACCAGCGCTCCGTTCCTGAACACCACATCCGTAGAGGCGGTGGCAAGCTCGCTAACCACCCTCGCTACATCAACAACAGCCGTGCTCGCACTCCCACAATCAGGATTCACATCCTCTTTCACACTGGGCTCCGCCTCCGGAACAGGCGTCGGCGCACAACCCGCGCAGTTCAGCGGTTCCGCATACAAGAACAGCGTTCTCTCAGGCGGAGTCTGGGCCGCGGTTGGTGGAATGGCGGTGTTGATAATGTAATTTCCTTGAGTTAATTGGGGAGGGGCATGATTGGAGTACCTAGGATTGATTGAATTGAATGGGACTGAACGGGATGAATAGGAATATGGAAGGGGAAGTGGGAAAGATGGATTAGAATAGATATGATATCGTGGACGAGTCGTTCTCTTAGACATCTTTTGCCAATAGATTTGGTTTTATGTAAAAGATGAGATGTCGGTTTCTTTCAAGATGTATATATAATGTTACTCGGGGAGGTTTGAGTTTCCAAAATGAACGGCCTCAACTGAACTATTTCACCAGAGTATCAGTGACATAAATTATGACATCAAAGTAGCTGTCGAGAAGCTGAGTGAGCGACATACCTGAATTGAATATTCGCCACAGTTCTCTGCCACATATCGAGGATATCAAGCATTAGTTTGCTGAAAACGTGTAACAATCCTTACCAAGTCTCAAACGTAATTTTCCCTCCCCCCATACATCACATTAGATCTCCTCGACCCATTGAGAACCATGTCCCTATATCCATACCTCTTCTTCCTCCCCACCCTCTCATATCCCCCTTGAATTATTCTATATCTACTAGGATTTCTCCTCCATAGATTCGCAAAGCCCTGTGTGAAGTTATTCAGCTCGCCTGCCCAAGCCAGACACAGGGCAATGACCAAGATAGTCAACGGCAGAGCTGTCGCCCAGTAGACCCATTGTCCGAACGGCATGTCACGAACATCAGATGTATTCATCCCCATGATGCCAGCGACAGTGCCGAGCGGAAGGAAGATGATGGTGACAATGGTGAAGGCGTAGATCGCCGCTTCTTGACGGTCTTTGTTAGAATCGATCTTCTGTATGTTCTAATTCAGGTCAGCGCTTGTCACGTAGTCCGGCTGGACGTTGACCGTACCCAGTCTCCAAGCTCCGAAGCTATTTTACGCATCTCTCTAAAGCCTCTGATACGGTTCTCGACCAAGGCAAGATTATCCTGGATGATAAGGCTCTGTACACCTGCTGAGTCTGCAGGTAATAGATGACTTGCTGTGCGTGGAAAGTGACGTCGTGAGAACCCTGTATCAGCGTATTCAGCATCTTCACGAGCGCCTATACGAGATGCTCCGAAGCCACGCTGGGCTTGTCTCAAGACCAGATTCTGAGCATCTAGCGTCTCGCTGATGACTTCGATTTCTTGTTTCAAGCAGACGATGCGGTCTTGGTGATTGCGGTCCAGTGGATTAGCTTCGATATCGGATTGCTGAAATATGGTTAGCCAAGTAGGTGGAATTCTGACCACAACTCACGATCGTCTTCAAATATTCCAAATATGCATCTGAAATATCCATAGCCGAGCCATTCTCATCTCTAGATAGTTGAAAGGCGATCAACGATGCAAATTCAAAAGGAGGGAAGACAGCGTAGTCTGACATGTCCACTTTCGATGTGTTCGAGACTACTTTCTTGATGCCTTGATCAATGAGTTCATGGCATGTTGTCATCTGAGTATCGAAAAGCCGCATATCCTCATTGGAAGCTGTTAGCGCCAAGATCAAATGAAGCCATGCCCTGGTAAGTTCCTCAGGTATCTGGATGTCTGGTCGATCCGCGACTGGAACATGTGATATATAGTCCTTGAAAGGGACGGTGCTGTTGTTGATCTGGGTAAGCCAATCCAAGATTTCCGATGCTTCTCGATCACACTTCATGTGACGATTAGAAGTTCTTGCTTGGCTTGATGGTTTGGCTTCCGGCATAGACTAGGCATATGTTAGGCAAACTGGTCCACGTACCCGCGGTAGGACTCACTCTGAACAGTCTAGCAAAAGTCCCCCAGAACTTAGGGATTGTCGGGGCTTGGTAATCAGGGGGGAGAAAGAATCTGTACAACAGCTCTGCAGCATTGACGATGCCGGTCGAGGTCTCGTAGCGGGCAATGACATGCTCCTCAGTTGATTCGGCATCTGGTTTGAGCTCGGAAAGGCGACGATAAATATCCGCTCTGTTTTCAAGCCCAGGGGCCCTGTTATATATCAGGCGGTGGTTGAGAGTGGTCTCCTTGGTGAGGTAATTGTCAATCTCGGTGAGGTCATTCTGGACTCCTTGACTCTCGAAGCCAGACAAGAGGTAATTAATATTCACTGCGGACGCATCCAGGCTGTGGTGCTGGCTTCCGTTGCGAGAATTTAGCCAAGTAAACACGTGGAACTCCTCATTGAATTGATTCATAGGTGTGCTCCGAGATTTCTTGGGCGTCCTAAGATCCATTGGCTGGAGGGAGGGGGCAGTCCCTGGCTGAATACCAGGTGCAGGTACACTTGGAACGTCTTCGGAATTTTGTGATGGCTCCTCTTCAAACGAGAGCGACCCTTTCACAGGTTCTGGTTTCGGTGGTATTCTGTACATATCAGTGGCTGTCGAATTATCGGATGGATACACAAATACTTGAAATCAACCACTAGGCGCACACTTGACTTTTCTGCTAGCTTCGTTATCCTTGGCCAGTCAGAAGAAGTGATTGGCTTCTCGTTGAATTTCACCTCGACCTGGAGAGGCCAGTAGTCGCGGAAATGGGTGACAAAGGCCAACAAGGAGTAAGCAAACGTCAATGGCTATTGGATGGTATGGTCTACTTACAAACCAAGCCTGGCATTCTTCCAACGGGATTGTCCAGAGCAGTGAACTTTTGGTTGAGACAAGAATGTGTGGGGAGCTCAATGACGACTGGAGGTCGGCTTTGGGAAGCACTGATATGCAGTCCCCTCGCAATGAGTCCATGGGCAGTCTAGCACAGGAGACCACCAGTGCTGAACCTGTTAGCACAACGAATCCGACGCACCTTTGCCAACGTACAATCGTCTAGAATGAGAAGCCATACTTGAGCAATGTGAAAGCAGTGCTCTGGTGGAATATTCTGCAAGTAGCATACTGCTTGCTTCATGTCTCGGTCCTTCTGGATCAAAGCGAATCTCGCTTGAAGGAGAGTCCTCATTGGATGAGAGGATTGCCGCAGTCCGGACGGTGTCGAATATTTTTCCAAGCAGAAGTACGGTACGCACAACCAGGAGACTGTTCTTGCTTTCGAGACTGCAGACCGTTTCTCCCCGACTACATTATCTTGAAGGAATGAAGGCACCATGAATCTAGTCTTCACTTTCGTTGATGTTTGTAGAGGTTTGTCATACCCCTTCTTCGCCCGTCCCAGAGTCTTAGCGATGGCAGCCGTTTCGAAGTCCGTCAGGCCAGGGATATTGAGTGCATTGTGCTACCATCTGGTAAGTACAGACAAGAGTTGTGGGGAAACCCCTACCTCGAAATTATCAAAGTCCATAGTTTTATCCTCGAAATGGCTGTTGAAATTGTCAGCTTGATGAACGAGACGAAGATCAGAAGACAAATACACCCATCTGAAGACAGCAGCCATGCCTTTGCTTGAGGCAGGAACAGGGTCAGGCATCAGAGCTAGTTTTACGGCATGAGACCCCCCGATTACACCATCTCCAATGTATTGAGATCGAAGCACCTCGTACGTCCTTCCCGACTCCGATTTGACTTTCGGCTGCGGCTCTATATTCTGCTCACTCTTCTCGGACACATCAGATATATCAGATGTGGAGCTCATGATACTCTCTGTTCCGTGCAAACTCTTGCTGTGGCGAGAAAGTGAGAAAGGGTACGCTTGAGGAACAATACCAATATCAGGCTCGTCCCATCTTTTCGTGCCGTAGTCGTCAGCTTCGTAATCGTCTACTATCCGATTGTTGATAATTACTGGCGCAACTGATGGCGCCATAGATCGACTTTGAACCCGACTGCGACTTCTTGAATAGGCTGACGGTTTAATGAGGCTGAGATGATCGTTTTCTCCACGATCATAGAGAGTATATTCGTCCTCGTAATCATCGAATATGCGGTTATTAATGATTACAGGCTCTACCAATCTGGGAGGGGGTGCCACACGGGACCTAGACCTAGACCTGGACCTAGAACGCGTCCTTCTTGGTTTTGGACTGTTGTCTTCGTCGTCGGAGTCACGATAAATGCGATTGTTGATGATGACAGGGGCTACTGTCGGCGGTGGCGGCGGTGGTGCTACTCGAAATCGACTGCTGCTGGACGCGGCTGGAATAAGATAGTTGCTGGCCGAAGGGTTGAAAGGGTTGCGGGTAAGGGGATTGTGAAGGTTGGAGGAGATATACGGAGTCCGTTCCCGCTCCCTTTCGACTCTGATGTCAATGTCTTCCTCACCGCGATCAAAAGTCGACCGCCGACGAGCAGGTGGTGGAGCCTCACGATATATCACACGGGGGTAGACACGAGGAGAGGGATAGGAGTCTTCTGTCCTTGTTGGGGGTTTGGGATCATCGAAATAGTCTGCTCGAGTTGATTTACGGCGTCGTGGTGGGCTGTGTCGACGCTCGATCTCGCGTTCTCTTACAGGGAACTCGCGGTTCCGTCGCTGATCATCTTCCCACTCATCATACTCACTCATGCCTCGACGCCGTGGGTGATGATCACGGCGGGGCGATTCAAATCGAGTCCTTGACCAACGCCCAGTGTCTGGACGCCCGTCCCGCATCCGAATATCGATTTCATCATCGTCATCATAATAGTCTGAGTATCTTCTAGGCTCTGCAGGACGAGGTGCTGGAATATGTCGAGGCTCAGGGCCAGGACTGAAGGGGTTCGTCGCTCGTGCTCGCCGAACGCGAATGTCAAGGTCATCTTCCTCGTCGTAGTAACTGGAGCGACCACGTTCGTCAGGATTGCGTGAACGCTCGAAATAGCTGGGCATATAGATAGTATCCTCTTCGCAGAAGTAGCTATCTCTCCTGTTCCGATTCGGCGCTCTCGACGCCCTGCCGTCTCGAGAAATGTCAGCGTAAAGTGAGGGAGAACGGTCTCTCGCACCCGTTACTGGAGCATCACGACCGCGTCTTGCTTCCTCTAAAGGAGGAGGGAAGTTCCGAATTGGAGAGGGCGATGATGTTCGTCTGTCGCGTTCTCCGAAGAAAGGGCTACTTTCACGACCAGCTCTTTCTCGCTCATCTCGCCCTTGCCTCTCGGGAGGGGACCGATCACGTGAAGTCCGCCGGAAAGGCCGTCTTCGATTCGTAGAACCCTCATCTGGTCCTGTTACCGGACTGGCGAAACGTACTGGTAGAGTCGGATCCCGACGAGGGGCTGCCCGAGGAGGTGAGACTTGCTCGGTTGTGCGTTGTTCAGGTGGAGCTTGCTCTGAGACGGGGGGAGCTTGATTCGACGCGTTGGTGTCGGGACCGGGACGGCCCTCTTCCTCGGCTTCGTCTACCACGTAAGGTTCCATTGCAAGCGAACGTAAACAAAAAAGCGACTTCAGACCAGAGACACCAATTGAAGATGAGCTCCGTTTGGAAAGAATTGAAGCTCTCAAAAGCTGTAATCTCAAGTGCAGCTCAGCTCCAAACACTAGCAAGGATGAAGACCCCTGCTTGGGGGCTACAAAAGTCACATGATATACATCAACAGAGCACAAGAATCGGCTACCTCGCCAGCTTGGCTTGCATACGAATTAAAAGTTTGTAAACATGATATTATCAGAGGCTTACATCATACAGTATCGGTCTCTTGATTTATCCACTCGTTTGCAGTCGTGGTGCAGGGCTTTGTAACGAGTTATCCAGCGGCACAGTGGAAGGCTATGCGAAATCAGAAATTCGGAGCCGAAACCTACGCTGAAAGTGACCCGGAGATAAGCTCACAACACGGTAAAGCAGTTGGGCATCTTCCGCTCAGAATCATCAAGAGAGAACATAAAAGGGATGCTCCACCCAGCTCAAATTGTGAAATTCAAAGTATACATCAACTTAAGAACCCTCTTCGCCTTCCCACTCGTCGATAATCTCATTTCCAAGCTTCAGAGATTGGGAGTTTCAACAACAATTGGGCATTCAGTATTGACACAAACAAAACCACGTTGTTAATCTTACACCTTTGCCGAAGCCATTGAACCTCGCTCCAAATGAGCTCCCCCAAATCCCAAAATATCGCCATCATCGGCGCCGGCCTGGCCGTAAGTACCATTTCCCCTATTCTCACACCAAAAAAATACTAACCGACCTCAGGGCCTCACCCTCTCCCTCGCCCTCCACGCCCACTCCATCCCGTCCACAATCTACGAACTCCGCACCCCAACCACCCACACCGAAGGCGCCCTCATGCTCGGTCCCAACGCCCTCTCCGTCCTCTCCTCCCTCGGCATCTACTCCCGCATCAAATCCCACGGCTTCCTCTTCTCCAAGCTCGTCTACAAAGACGACCAATACAACTCCATCGACGAATACTACCTCGGCGACGAGAAACTCTTCGGCTTCAACGCTCTGCGTATATACCGCGAAGTCCTCCTTCGCGAACTGAGAAATGCAGTCAAGGAGCGAGGCATTGAAGTGCAATATAATCGAAAGTTTACTAAAGTCGTAAGCGAGGATGACAATGGCGTGGTCTTCGGATTCGCGGATGGGACGAGAGAAGAAGCGAGTTTGCTCATCGGCGCAGATGGCATACACTCCAAAGTCCGACAATACACACACCCCGACATAAAACCCATCTACAGCGGACTCCTCGCCATCACATCCGCAGTCGAAACCTCCAAACTCCGCTTCCCAGAACCAAACTACCCACCTGTAAGTTCTATTCACGGCAAACACGGCGCATTCGCTTTCGCGACTCAAAATCCCCAGGGGACGGAGATGCTGGTTGGGACGCAGAGGAAGTTTCCTGAGCAGGATAAGGCGGGATGGGATGCGCTCCGGGCGAATAGTGAGGAGTTGCAGAGGATGTTTAGGGCGAACAAGAGTGAATGGCCAGATCTTGTGCAGTCGGCTATGGAGAATATGATGTTGGATCGTCTGTCGATTTGGCCGTACTATGTTGTTCCGCACCTTGATACTTGGTCTTCGCCGAAGAAGAGAGTCGTTATTCTTGGAGATGCGGCACATGCTATTCCTCCTACTGCTGGGCAGGGGGCGAGTCAGGCGTTTGAGGATGTGTTTTCGTTGGCGCTGCTGTTGTCCAAGATGGGTGGAAAAGTGCAGTGGGATGCTGTATTGGAGTTCTGGCAGAAGTATCGAGTTGAGAGGGTCGAGAAGGTCTTGGCGTTGACGATGGTGTTGAACCAGAAGAGGTTGCCAGCTGAAGAGAAGGCGAAACTTGGCGATGAAGAAGTGGTGTTCAGGGACATTGCTGGTGGACCCGAGCAGCAGAGATGGTTGTTTGAGCCGAAGATTGAGGAGCATATGTCGCACTGGCTGGAAGAACAAAGGGAAACGAACTAGCCACCGGCTATTTCTGATGTTTTCATGACCCTCTCGTGTATATTGCCCATGAACGTAGCAAGCACAGCACCGTAGCTAGAGAGTCGTTTAGTTGCGAATAGTAATAACAGCTTGCCACTCAGAAACTCACCCTGCCGTCCCAGCCAAGACAATTTGGAACGTGGCTTTCGTGAAGAGCGTCATCATGGTAGAGAACAGCAATACAGAGATAACAAAAGTAGAAGATATCCCAGCTTTTGTCTCGGGAACCCAAACAAGTATAAATACTGGGATAACCAAGATACTGACTGCTAACAGAACCAAACAGAGCTTGGCTGCTATGGTGACACCCCATAGTGAGTATTGTTTCACTATGCTATCTTTCCGATTGCCTTTTATACGGAAGACTTTCTGTCTTGCGATTAGGGGATTCATCATGGGACAACGAGAAGCTTACCTTCATGAACGAAGTAAGGATTGAATGTTCGACAACACCGATCCGAGACAGGGGAATAATGTCAGTAGCATCATAGATCCAGTCGAACTCTCCTTTCTTCAAAGGCTCTTGCGTGAAGATCCAATTAAAGACGCTGTGGAGGTCCTTCTGTGTCACAGTCTGCTGATTACAGAGATTTTGTGCGTTCAAAAACAATTGATCTAGAAGCAATCAGAAGAGATCTAAAATCCTATTCAAGATTCTATAACTTGCCATAGACTAGCAATTTCTGCTGAATAGTGCTCAGCAGGTCTCTTTGTGCAGAATTGGGTGCATTTTCGTAGTCCAACATTCGGAGTCTCCATTGATGCCCTGATCCGGGGACAGCATCGGTGCGATCTAGGGCGAGAAGCTTTTGTTCGAGGCGCTGAAGCTCCGCCTGACCATGAAGAAGCCCTCGCATATGGAGAAGGCCGAATCTTTTGAAGCTCGGAAAATTCTCTTGGCTGTGTAGAAATGCAGCATATTGGGGCCAGCCTTCGGGAAACTCCTCGAAGGCAGCTATTTGGTAAGTTTCTGAAACTGCAAGCAATATAGCAAAACTTACGACGATCGGTTTGAATGCCGCCATAAAGCACTCGAAGTCTCTGTGTTTCTTGTTCGAATTTATTCTGTCGTGTTCTGTACCAGCTCGTAAGCCGGGTCACGCACGAACTCATCTTGGTGTAGAGATTAATCCACCCAAGATGATAAACGGGTATATCTGCAGCTGAATTCCTGTCAGCACAATTTCAAATCAAATGGCGGAGAGACGTCAGACGGCGAGTTGCTTTCCCGGACAGTTCTCCTTTCTCTACGTCAGGATCCTCGCTAGTCGTGGCGGACGAAGCATCTTTTGTTGGCGGACCAGACCGAACCGCGTCGATGACAGCCTCGCCATGCTCGTTGCCGGTGCATGTTCCATTTGCAGCAGATGCCATCTCAAAGCGTTGGGCCGGGACCGGGTTAATCGGAAACAGAATCGGGCAATAAAGGCACTGTCAACGATCTAGGTGATTCGTTAAGGCACGATGAGGGAGTATGTAGAGGTGAGAGAAGCAGTTTTGCGATCCTCAGATATAAGTGAGTCAATTCAATCAATTTGGGCTTTGGTCAACCTTCTTACTAGCTGGGCAACACTTGAGCTGCTTTGCATGCAAAATCTGGTAGCCCAACCATGTGCCTACACACCAGTATCTCTTACAGAATACTTACAGTGTAGCCGGATTCAAGACAGGCGAGGCAGCATGCTGATGCAGAACATCCCAGGAGTGTCTCTCGACGAATCTGCTGCAAGAGCTCAACACCCTCACCTCGAACTTCGCAATTCATTGGGAATGGCCCAGGCTAAGGTCATGACAAGTCGGTGACAGCGCACTGCTATGAGTGACAACGAAGGAATGCCGGGAAATCAGCCTGAGGGAGGCATTTTCGCAGGACGACCACCCTCTTGAAGAGCTGAGCGAGGTACAAGAATCCTGTTGAAGGTCCTTCCATTTTCAAAAGCAAGAACAACGTTAAGTCGTCGATGCACCATGATGGACATCATTCTATTTGGGATGGAAAACAGCATTTCTAGCGTTGGAATTGTGACTAGAGAGGAGACAAATTGGCATGGACGGTGTCCTATACTTGGTGCTGGAGGAGCGGGGAAGTAACGATGGAGGCGAGTGTCAGGAACATCGAAATGGTACTTTAATCCACAAAATGAGGTCAGTAAGCAAATGATAGAGTATTGCCTTTAAACCTTAGGATGATTTTGATCAACTTGGTCTTCTTGATCCGGTGCAAAGTGGAATTCGGTAGTTCTATATATGAGGGTGAAGCTAGGGTAGTCACAGACAGGTAAGATTACCTTATCTGAGACCTTTCCCAGGGCCAGGAATTAGACAGTGGACACACAGACACTGTACAACGCAAGTGGCCCGTGAGGCCACCCTCCCAAGATACCAAATTCGCCAGGCTCACCAGAAGATTATTCACAAGATGCACCAGACCCTCGAGATCCATAGAAACTTGATGTTCGTATGGACGCCACCTGAATCGCTAGGGATCTTTAGCGTCTTGCAAGATCGTTAGCAGGCAGATGAGTGGCAGAGTGGCTCGCCCTGTGGGGTGTACGGAGGTAACCCTGCTCTGAGCATCGCATCGCTGCAAGTGTAACTGCAGATTACTGTACCCACATAGACCGTCTACGAAGTAATTGGCTCTTGTGAAATTCAAGTGGGGCAATGTCACCTGTATCCGGCCGAGGCCGACGGGGATGCCTATTCAGGCTCAGGTTAGGTTGTCTCTTCCAGTACCTTAGCAATTTCTTAAAACACACCCAAAATCAACACCGCCCTCGGAAATCAGACTCGAAATCATTCAGTCTGTAACACAGTGCAGTCCTGTTGAAAATTGTGATGTTGGCAGGCCAGCAAACCGTATTCCGACTCAGGATAGGGGCTCGGGTCCCTTCCGAGGGTGATTCGGTTGCGTTTCCGAGGAGGTACCCGAATGCGGAGTAGACCTTCCTCCTTCGCACTCTTTTCCAACACACATATTTTTACAACCCATCTTTGAAACTTCATATATCGATCTTTGTGATACTTCTACTGGTGGTACATCAATAGAAATGAAAATTATAGTTTATGTACTTAAATAGCGGAATAGGTAGTTATAATGTGTTGGTCCGCAGGCCCTCTTGGAGAGTTTTCGGGTCAGAAGGGGGCCGGACCCCTTTCCGGTAGCGAACCGGTACCATTTCGGAGGGGTATATAATACCTCCTCCCTCACACTCTCTTAGAAATACATAGTTTTTACAACCCATCATTGAGAACTCGATATATCGACACTTTGTGATACTATATACCGGTACTACACCGACATAATGTAAATCACACTGTTACAAATGACGTGATAATCTGATTAAAATAAGAATATAACTTATTTAATTTTAAGAAGCGGAATATTAAGAATATGGTTTTTGAATCACTTCGAAATCAATACACAAAGAAACGAAATATATTTAAAATCTAAATAGTTGAATACACATCAAAAGTGTATATTTTGCATTCAGTAGAATAATTCTATGTTACACGCGTTGTTAAAGCAACTTGTAACGTACGGTCGGGCTGGTGTTGCTTGAGAGTGCGAAGGTAGTCTAGTTGGTAGGTAAGGACGTTATCACTAATTAAAACTAATAACCGTTGCAATATTAAGTATAGTATAAAGATACTTTATTTAAGTTAAGCACGAAGCTTTTATTTATTGTAAGTAGATAGCTCATGTTATATAGAATCTTTGTTTTATTAAGGAGTCCTTTTTGGCATGAAGTCCTTTAAACTGGAGTCCTCTATACTTCGTGGACTCCATCACGTGTGGACTCCATCACGTGATTTTGCTGATTACGTGCTTTCTTCGTTTTGGCTTTTTTGTGCAGCGTAGCTGCCGAGCCTCAGGGCCAAGACTCACGTGCCCTATTCATGTGATCGTAACACAACTTATTACTTATCTTATCTCAAGTTTTCTAATATTTTTTTCTAATATTTTTGGGTGTAAAATATTTTAACTTCGATAATCGCGCTGATAAAGACTGATGCTGAGATCCTCTTACGTGCCTAAGGACTCGCTAAGCGAGCGTAGGCACCACCTTCATCGCGCTCTCTTTCATAAACCTCCTTGAATCCCGTTCCGTTTTACAGTATCCTAATATAGTGAGTTTTTCTTTTACTGATTTTTTTTCATCAACACCACTTTTATGAAATTAATTGCTTATCTATTCTCGCAAACCACCTTCTTTGATATTATTCATAAAGATTAATAATTTAAAACTCGTATTAAAAGTTATCTGATTAATAATTCATAAGTTTGACTTAGCTTATTAGGAGGCAACGATAATGGATTCAAAAAAACAAATCAACGAGAAGTTTACAGTTATTACTAATAGTCTTTATCACAAACGGACTACAAAGACCCAATATATTTCCTTAGCGAACAATCGTAATTGGGATATACCATTCAATATTTACTAAAATAGACTATTACTCTTTTAGCATTTAGGCGAGTCCGGAAGGACTAAGATAGTAGGCCATTGAAAACGTGTCCTATTTCCGCGCGTATCCCACCCAACCTTCCAACCTCACTGAATCAGACACATTCCTCTTGGCACACCTCACATCGACCATCGGAACTCTTGATACTCATCACTTCGAATGCCACCCATGGCTCTGCGACGGTCCCAATATCATCGTCGTCCCAATGTGTAACAGTCACGGCCGCATGAATATGAGTCGTTGATCTCGCGGCCACTGTCCGAAGACGCATTTCGACTCTCCACGAAAGTGCAGAATAACGATTCCAAGCACTACGCCTCCCTCTCTACTCTCCACCATGGTGGAGAATAGCGGTTGTCCAGGTGTTGAACCTATCTTGATGTCGTACAACTCTCCGATCTTCAGGCCATTGTCTTTTGTTGCTATGCCACTTCGATGCCCCCAAATATATCCTTCTCCGATTCCGGCTTTGAGTAACAGGACACAATGTCCGTGGATCTCACCAAGATGACTACATCAAAGATAGAACTCCATCCCACTCTAGTTGACATATCTGTTCCGCAAAGCGACTGCTCAACCTGTTCCTACAGTTGAGCAATCCAGGCTTCCTGCGACGACAATACCCTTGAACCAACACCAGCATTCGCCCGGTACATCCACCACCGATCCTTCGGACCGTTGCGTAGGTATCTCGCGACTTTTTTAAGCCTTGCGTCTGGCATCGATGATCCTCCAGTTACATTCGAGAGATGCGTGGCGGCTGAAGCAGCTTCGATGGTCTTCATATCTTCTGGACTATTCATCTACAGGGCGCAAGTCTTGACTTAGACAGGCTTCCGGCTTCATGAACATTGTACGACACTGGCCCAAGACCTTCTCGACACCAGTGATGGGACATTTGTTCTCCGACGGGTTGAAGAATGGCAGGCCGTGAATATAGATGGGTGGCCAGATAGCGCATTGCGCGGCACGTCCTTCTTCCAAACGGTCCTCGACAAAGAGATGATAAGAATAACAGCAAACTCACGACAGTGACCTCCGTCTCAGATGTACACTATACACAAGCAATAGCTTACTTCGCACTTGTGCGAAGATGGAGAGTGGCAGATTTGGCAGACACTTGAACACCGGTTTGGGTTGGATCATTTCCATTTAGAAGCTGCTCTTCTATGTATACGAACTCCACGATGCTGCTTCCACAGTAAGAATCACACAATATAAGGAATAGCGCGAGGAATGAATGGTGGAGATGGAGATACTGTACTCTTCGAAGTCTACCTTCCCTCGACGCGTAGCAGGGCTATAGGCACCAATTCGGCACGCGTTCCCCCACGGGCGATCAGGAAAGGCCAATAGCTGCAAGCTTCGTGTGTTGGTCTCTACCTTTCTTCCTTCTTCAGAATCTATACTTGACGCGCGCTTTGTCACACATTTCTGCGTCCTTTTTTCAGAGTTTAGTCTATGTTCCTCTGTTTTTGGCACTAGTCCCAAGAAAAAGCAGCACGTGACAATTGAGCCTCGCCGTGATGTCCAGTGGGCATCGAATAGCAGCGATTGGTAGTCTAGAGCCTACGAATTCATACAAATCAAGCCACACAGGTCATCTCTTTCTACAAGATCCACCCGAGGGCGATGCGCAGTCGCATTGAGCAGTTGTGGTGGTAGTGAGATTCGTGGAAAGCATCTGACCCCGGGGTCAATGGCACTGTTCGGCACTGTTCGCATACCATATTCTGCAATGGTAATTCAACACAATAAGGGGGTCCAAAATTATCTCTTCGATTCATCACTTCCGTACCAAATTTGTCTATGTAGGGGAGACGCAAGACCTAAATAGAGGCTGAAAGGAAAGAGAGCTTCCAACCAAGAGAGGCAATAGTGTGTGATGTTTCGCTTGGCAAAGTGGCCTCACGAAACGCGATTGAGCTCCAACACCACCCAACAGCCATCTACTCTCCCTCCAGAGCTTTACGCCACAGTGACTCTCAGAGATCATAGTACACACCAATAAACAAGACCTCTGCAGACTCCATCAGCACTTAGAATGTTCGGACACCGACCTCTCCTTCATCGACCTGGCCGCTCGGGGCATTCTAGCAGGTTTCCATTTACTCGTTCTGCCAGCTACAGCTCAACGGCCCAGTTGCCTCTCTGGGGAGAAGTTGACCCGCCCAGCCAAGAAAATGACGACACTGTATGTGCTCCTGTGCCTATGCCCCTGATCTTCGGTTCAAGCAATCTGATGAGTTGTAGTTCCCTAATCCGACCCCTCCGGCGTGTCCCCAGCCGGATCCTCCTGCGAATCCAGAGCCAACTCCAAAGACGCGATCCAAACTTCATCCTGCACGCAAGGATCATGGCTTGGTAGTCACCTGGCCATTAACTCGGAGAGGAGAGGCATAATTCCTCGCTGTTATAAAAACCAGGCACATTTTGGCTTGCCGACCTGAGCGGAAGTTGAGGAGGAACGGCACCAACAAAGGCACACTACCTGGAAAGATGGTGTCAGGCGCAGTATGGGCTCTACTGGAATGGAGTACAGAAGGAAAAGTTGGGATAATACAGGATACCGGGGCCACTAAAATTTTGCTGGATCGAAAGAAAAGCAGAGACAGACCGCTTTATGAAGCCTAGAGTCTAGATTGGGCTAATCACCATGGATATATTTTGCAGACAGCGGTCGCAATCGTCCTTCAAATAAACATTTCTGCTTTCGCTGAGCCCTTCTCAAATACCAAATATTCGTATAGGACGCCCATGAGCCTCAGGAGGCCTCGGGCGTATTTGGTTCAAGGAGAATACGCACTCATCGGATCTTTCCTGTCAGTAATGACAAATACGTTAGGCAGGGGAGCAAACGAAGTGAACTAATTAACAAAAAAGGCCAACTCTCGTTGCCCTCTGTTGACTGTGCTCGCCAGGGTGTCATACAGCCAGCCCAGCCTCCCAACCTTTCTACTCAGATCAACTAGGTAAAGTTTTCGTTGCCTCTGGCCAGCACCAGGTATTCAATTATCCAGTATAAACCATGTTGCTTAACCGTGTTGTTTCTGATACCTAGTTTGAAATGTGATTGATTAAAGGGAGCTTCAACAGCAGCACATGAACATGATACTCAGTTGCGAATAAAGATCTTGGCGGGCGAAATCAACGACGAAACAGGCTTGAAGCAGCGCAGCTCAATGAATACAGGTTAACCACACATTGCAATGTATATTCCACATTCCCGTTTGAAAGTTCCAAAGAGCTCAATGTTCTCAGATTCAGATTTCTAAACCTGCAAGGCAATGCTTTGCCCACATCGTACTCCCACATACCCAGATCAAAGCCTTACAGCAAAAGCCCGCTCTATTCTTCATCGGTAGCAATGACGATTTTACTCATCAGAACTTCCACCCGAAGCCTTTCCTCCTTTTCTACCAGCCTCGACAGGATCGACCTTGCCGCCAGCAAACTCTGTTACTCGGGTCAGCAATCAGCTTCTCATTCCCCACATTACAGAAGAAAGCTGAGGAACGGAAGTTGAACTTACGGCCATTTCCACCACCGCTGCCTCCTGAGCTGGAATCACTTCCAGAGTTTCCGCTCCCGCCAGACGACTTTCCACCCTGGGCGCCGGCCTCAGTGGGATCGACCTTTCCTTGGGCGAATTGGCCGGTGCCAACGCGCTTGTCTGGAGTTCCGTCCTCCTTGAGGCCTCTGTGCTCTATTTGGGTTGGTTGTTAGTGGCTGGTAGATATAGTGATAGTGATGGTGAGGCAATAGTGACGAAGGAGGGGAAGTATGAATGGACGTTGGGGTGGGATTGATGCATTGGTGAAGGCAAGTGATTGTTGTGATGTGGTGGAGATGAGGAGATGGGAGTGCGTACCAGTTGGCTTGTAGGTGTCAGACATTTTGATATTTGATTTGGTTTGTTGGTTATAGATTGTTGTTTGAAGATATGAAGATGATGTTGTAGATGATGAGAAGAATGCTTGATGAACGGAGGAGATACCTCTTTATATAGACATTTCCCTCCCTCATCCAGCTCTCCAGGAGCAAATCCTCCGCTCCATGATCTCTGATCTTCCCTAACTCTCTCACAAGCTGGATGAAATAGGTGAGAACAAGCAAAAGTCATGATGTAAACACCTCCTCTTCCATCACCGTCAGAGTAAGCCGTGCTGTGGTTCAACACAGGCATGCATTCCCAGCTAGATGCATTTACCCTTTCCCTCTCCTTCTCCCTAGTCGCGCAGCGTCAGACCCCAGAACATACACTACATCTGTAAATGATCCCAGCGATCTCCACGATTCCCGTCCATCAGCGGGTATCAGATCGATCTAGACGTGTGTCCGGGGATGCAGGTACGTAGCCGGCGGGCACCAAACCGTACTCGTCTTTACACCAAAATGAAATAAACCAGGGGAAACAGCTCCTTTCCACACTTGATTTGTTCGGCAAGAGAAAGAGAGGAGAAAGGTGTTTGACATGATCGCGTCTTTTGTCCCGATTTCATGATGTAATTGATCGTGACGGAGGAGCGAGATCCTTACTAGGGCGACGCGTTGTCACGGGATTGTCTGTGGGACGCGAGGGGGCGAGGGATTTTTGGTTCGTGTTCGGGTTGGATGGTTGATCTGCTTGGCTAGGCAAGTCTTATGTGGATAATTGGCTGCAATAATATGTTGAAGTTTCGTGTGTAAGAGAAGGAAATGCTTGATGTGGGGTTGCGGGGTAGATGGAGTTCGATGCGGCTGTTTGGTATGGGAATTTGAATCTCCATCATGGTGTCGATGCGCAAATTAATTCTTGGAAGTCTCTAGGAGTTCAACTCCGGATAATAAGAACATGGATAGTTTGAAGAGAAATGCAATGATGACATTCGGCGGGTAGATGTACTGTGAGCATAGAAGAAGAAAACAAAATGTAAGAATGTGAGAAATGACCAAAGTCGAATGCCACTCGGCGAGTTGAATGGTAGCAAAAACAGACCGCTCTTCTGCGTCTTGGATTCTGCAAGAAGGCAACATGCGAGTGAGTTGGAAGGAAGAAGCAAACAAGACAGCCTTGGGCGTTTCGACTTCGGCAAGCAGCAAACACATGCAATGGAGGGGTTGAAGTCATGACGTCTTTTTCATTCTTCATTCCAGATCTGTGCCTTCCTTGTGAAATCCCACACAAAACGATTGAGCTTTCCCAGCCTACCCCTTGAACGCCAGGGCTATATGCAAGACCTTTATACCTCACGCCAATCATTTGGCTGCCGTCATAAGTTCTGCTCCGTTCCGTACAACACCAACCACAGCTCCCGTTTGCACAACTTCCCCGCCTCCGCCGCTCAAACGATATTCTACTTCGGCCAGTCCGTCTAACCATGTAATCATAACAGGAGCAGGAACATCTAGCTTCGTCAACTCTTCGCTGAGCGCTGTGATGATATCCGCCAATGCTAGACCTTGGTTCGCTTTCAGAGAATTGATCATTTGTAGACAAGTCGTTACGTCGGGGGTCTTTAGGAGAGTGTTGAGGATTTTGGAGATGTCTTCGGGGTGTGGAGAGGCTATGCATTCGTAGATTGTAGTTTCCGTGATCATGTCTCGTTTGATGTCCTTTTCGGCGAGTTTGGGCGTGCCCTTGATGTGGATTGGAGTACCTGTAAACCGTCAGCTCGAACCGCAACACCGGGGAGATAAAGACTTACTGCTTGCATGGCATGCCTGTAGCACGTTCAGAGCTCTTCTCATGTCTCCTTTGCTCAATTTCACCAGTGCATCTGTCGCTGAAGCATTGATCTGCACATTCTCCTCAATGATAACCTTATCGACCAACACCCGAATATCCCTCTCTTTCAGAGGACTGAACCTGAACCTCGTACAACGACTCAGCAGAGCCGGGCTGAGCTTATGCGTATAGTTGGCGATGATGCAGAATCTAGTATTCGCCGTGTATTTCTCCATGATCCGTCTCAGTGCCATCTGTGCAGTTGAAGTCATGGCATCCGCCTCGTCCAAAATGATCAGCTTGTATGTTGGCATGGAGGCAGAAGTAGATGTCGTGCTCATTGTAAAGATCTGTTTCGTGCTGGCGAAGGTCTTGATCTGTTCTCGGACCACATCGATACCACGATCATCGGAAGCATTGAGTTCAAGTACCATCTGCCGCATGTTCTTCGAGCCATAGATCTTTCGTGCAAGCGCGAGAATTGTAGATGTCTTTCCAGTTCCAGGTGGGCCGTAGAGGAGGAGATGAGGGAGTCTCTGGTAGGCTGTCAGTCACTTCCTTTCGTGCTCTGGAGCTTTCCTTACGTTTGTCTCGACGAATTTGTTAATTGTTGCGAGAATGTCTTGATGACCGGATACATCTTCAAGAGTATCTGGGCGATACTTTTCGACCCTGCAGGCAAATCAGCAGATGTCATACAGCAGGTATTGGTAGTCCGGACCATGGGAGACTGTCTTCAGCTTCAATTGGGAGATTTGCTGCGCTTCTCTTGCCCTTGGAATTGGTGTTATCCGAGTTGAACATCACGGTATTCGACGCCGCGGGCGCATCGATATCCATATCATCCCCATAGTCTGACATTTTGGCGTGTGTGGGAGCTTTGTGGAAGTTATTTTAGAAGTTGAAGGTTGTTTCGATTCGGGAGGGAGACGCGATTTTTGGCGTTGTCGCGTTGAGTGGAAGGCCTTGAAGTTCAGGCATTCAGTACCCCCCATGAGGTCCTCGCCTGACTGGAACTGGTCCCCTTCAGTGTCCAGCATCGACCTAATTATGACACTGCCATGTTTCTATATTGCTCTAGCAAATTCTCTTCAGAACGTTGTACAGATGAATTCTATTCGGTGTAAAAGTGTTCTTGTTGTCAGAAGCAGGAGCGACTGCGATGCACTTCAATGCTACGAACGGAGATGCTCAATCATTGAAGGTCTTCAATGTACTTATTGTCGGCGTATGGACTCTATCTCGAGACAGCTTCTTGGTACAGTAAGTAGATCTCATTTTGCTCGTGGCTAGTTATCGCTGAAAGAGTAAGAACTTCTCAAGTCAAGTTAAAGATGTTGTCTCAGGCACTGAAGCACATTCCGCAGGTCCCAGATGCGTCGAGTATGAGCTTTAGTAGACCACCACGTGTGCCTTCTCAAGTACTATACGCCTCTTCGGATCATCCAATGGGTACTTGACCAGTGCAGCAGATATGGCATATGCAATATTCTCAGCCGTTAGAGGTGGGTCGTGGGATGGCTCTCGACTTTGTGCTTCAGAATCGTTCTGGAGAGTACTTTGCCGGGCTAAAAGTTCGCAGCGGTAGCAGTCTTTGGACCAGCGAAGCAAGATTGCAAACTCGAATGCTTCATTGCATGCTTTCCCAAGAAAGGCAAACAGCCTATCGACTGAAGCCTTCCCTGGCTCTGCTGGTTGGTTGTGGCCATAGTGGAGCCATACATTCCTGATTGTGCTTCGCTATCTTCTGCGGTCTCGAGGACTTCGTTGCCAGGAAAGAAGCACATTGCAGGGTGCATACTCTCCATTCTGTAATTTCCGCATGTCCTTGAACATAGGTCAGTACTTCTGGAGGAGCATGACCAGGAGCGTCGACTCACCGGTTTGCAATTGCAACAAGGAAGTCTCGAACATGGCAAGCCCACGCTCTGAATCGATCACTCCGTCGGCGAGATGATCTATTCCAAATATCTTCCTTTGCAGGATATTGTCATAAATAAGTTCGAAGAGCATCGCTCTGGTCTGATTCCTCCGTTCCGAAAGACTGGCACCTTGCCTGTACGGTAAGCATCGATCTATTTCATTTTCGAAACCCACTGAATACATTCATTGCAGGGAGAAGGCGGCGTGTTATGTTTTGCCGAAATCGAATCCATGAAGAGAATCTATGGTTTCAAGCCGATTTTCGAGGAGGAAACGGCTGTGAAATTTTTTTGCGTTCAACGAAGACCAATGGTTATCTTATGATGATGCAGAGACTCTTCAGCTGAAAGTTGAGTATGCGCAAAAGCAAGGGTAGGTACCTAAAGCCCCTTTTATGAGTCGAGTTTCCCCTACTAAATGGTCTTCTTTAGTCTTCTGGGTTTGTTCATTTGGTCAATAGACCTCGATACGAAGCCGCATGATCCGCTGAAGGCACTTTTAGGCGGTAAACTAGACAGATTTGCAAAGAAAAATGGCGTCCAAAATACCATCGATGATTGGCAGTCCGTATCGGGGACCCAATGTGCCGGTGCGTGTTCTTCCAATGTCCCGAGAAAACTTCCAGGCTAATGGCTCAGAATGCGGGAGTCTTGATTGTCCAGGCGGCAGTACGTATATGTCCTAAGAGACACTCCTCACTTTCGACAATTAATCTTGAGAGTTTGGTCATGATTTGTGTGACTAGCACTGACCTGAAAAGTGAGGAATGCCGCTCCTCAGCAGTGGTGCAAAAAGTCGGAGACAGTCGCATCTACCCAGTCACTTTGTTGCCCTATAAGAACTACTCCAAATCTAAACACATGCAGCTGGGAAGTCGGTTCGTAGCCCAGCTTTTATCGGACGATCCTCATGCTGAAATTTCGTACAGGAAATTTCCCAGCAGGTAGTGGTATTTGTTTGGGAAGCTGCGGAGCCGGCAAGATCCCAGTGATCAGTAGCACATATCCCATGATGATAGAGCCAGGGAAAGATGTGGCCACAGTCAATGCTTGTCTGGTTTCTGGTAAAGGTAAGTCCAGCGTGCCTCCAGAACACGACATGATACGCGCTGACTTTAGAAGCACTGTATTGCTGCAGCGAGGTACCAGTTATCCGACTCAATAGAGATGGCCTCTTCTAATGAAAACAGAGAGCAGCAGGCGCCAGCCCTTGTACATATTATCCGGATACTTGTATCGGAATTGACAAGAATGGACAGCCTACAAAAGGGACAGGTTGCCCGAATCCAGGTCAGCTTTACCGTTGTTGATCCACTCATTTGAAGCTGATGAGCATGTTTAGGCCAGAAATTAGTTACATACGCACGAGGTTTGTTGAGACAGTCAATTTGATAGATAGGTGCTCTGTACAACTAACTTGCTTCCAGGAAAATGTAGCCCAAGAAAAGGAGAGTGGAGTCCTTTCTGTTGTGAGAGTGACGTGGTGACAGATGAGTGTACGCGAGCGACCCCCCACAAATCTCGAAGTAGAAAGTTATTAGAATTCATGGCTAAAGTTTATAGGTCGATGGACCAAAGGGAATGTCGTTCTCATGTGTGAAGGCGCCGGAAATGTGATGGCGCAGGCGAAGTTTCGGTCATCCAAGACGTCGATAATGGTGCCGGATACCAATGCAGATACTCCCGCTCAAGTGGCAGCTCAATGACAGCTACGCCATGGTAGGTAATGAGGGAGCACCAAATTTTCTCTTTGTCTCAAGAAAGTCTTGAGACATGCCTTACCCTCTTCCTCGTAAAACCCTCGATGAGGCAAAGGCTGACTTCCCCCTCATAACAGGTCCGATGCTGATCTTGCATATTGTTGTCCAGCTGAATCTATGCTCAGGGTACTTGCTCTGCCGCTTCTAATTCAAAACTTGGAACTAACTCAGACAGGGCACAAGATCTCTTCCAGTGCCACTTGCGTAAATCCTTGAACCCAATGTACTCCGAAAGTCATGGCACTAATCAATGTACAGAAACCTATTTCCGAACCCAGGACTTCCGTCGGATGTCCAGAGACTCGGAGTTGAAGTGCAGAATAACGACAACAATCAGAGGCCCAATGATAATGCTTTTGGCTTCTTTATCCTATCCGGTAAATTGTTACTTTCAGGAAATTGTGCCAGAGATTCTGATGGCGTAATAGATCCCAAATCCGAGATGAGCACTATGAACAAGCGAGACGGTTCTCACTGGGAATTCTTTAATTGCCCCAAAGAAATGACCGAGGTCCGCCGAACAGTTCAAGTTGTCTGCACAGTAGACGGGCCGGAAAGTAACTGTGATGATATATGGCGATGGGCTTCCGCACACAGTTGTTGAAATGCCGGACGGCTGCGGACCTGGAAAATATGCAATGGCTGTCAGTCTCGAACCTTCTGTCAATCACACAACTCTTCCACACAGGCTCGTGAAACGGCTCGGACTGGGAAAGCAAACCTTCGACTTCATCTTCGATCACGATTTTACTGCTGTCAATAAAAGAGCTGCATCTGTCAGTGTCGCCTTTCTGCCATTTACCTTTTCGGACACTAACTCGATCAATAACAGAATATTTTATTACGCATTGATTACAGTGATGATCCAGGGTACTGGGACAAGGTTGTCGGTAAGCGTTTGAAGACTTGTGTTCTCCTATGTCCCATTCTAATACCCTTTAGCTCCTCCAGGTGTGCCAAAGATGCGACGCCGGCAATTGCAAGAAGTTCGGGAAGATCATGGGGGTATTTCAAAAGCTGGCTGGAGCACACATGGCACAAGGAAAAGAGAAGCATGGATGCTCACCAGCTTCACGAAAGATGGTTCTCTGGAGACGTACTCACATGGTTTGCACTTCAACAAGAAATCGGCTCATTACTGACTGACGGCAGCAAATCAACTTACAAATTAGACGTGACATCCTGGGACTATTCCCAGAGATATCCACCTGCAGGTACTACCGACACCACTGACCCGACAGATGCTGTCAGTCCACCAGGCATGCCAGAGTTTTCACGACCCGTGTTGAATCTAATACAATGGGACTTCAACGCAGAGGGAGAGATCCGAGTCAACTTGTATGTTTTGCTCAAATTGACAAGTAGCAATACTTACTAATCTGTCAGAATTTCTCAATTGACCCTCGGAATTGCCTTTGATAGCGACAAAGTGGCAAATGCGGAAGTAAGTCTTACCCACAAGTTACATGTCCGAAACGCCTACGGGGCTGATCACATACATCTCAGGTTATCCTGGGAGTAGATAACACTGCCAGAATTTACGGCAATATGAAGGCTGGGACTGGCCAGGAATTTCAGGTTTGTTATGGTAGCGATGCCTCAGTTGTTCTGTACGTCGAACTCAAAGCGCCATAAGTTTGTTTCTTAGCTTTAAAGAGCTCAAACAAGGCTGATTTGTAATCCAGGACACTGCTCGAAATAAACTTAAGCGGAAGGAGAGCTTTGAAGATGTGGGGACCAGTAAGCAGTTTCTTTGTTGACCTTTCTTGGGGAGGGCCATAGGCTAATGACATTGCGATAGTTCCCTGTGTATCCATTCACGTGTGTTGGTGGTAATCAGAAAGTGAGACGGGATGGAATGAACTGGGAGGATGTTGAGGTGCCAGTAATGGGGTCATACTGAGTTTCCCCGGCCTTATTCCTTCGTCCAGGATAAGACTATCGAAGAGGAACATTTTTTATGTGATTGGGGAGCCGTAACACTTTGTAATATCACTTTCTCAAATATCTGCAATCAAAGATCTGCCAAATCCGAACGTCAACAGATTGAGACTTGTAGATCTATCAAAATTCGTGCTTCAACACTCCCTAATAATCCTATAAAGCTAACAAGAGACAACCTTCCTTTCCGCAAAGGTCTCATACCCCCCTTCGTTTAACTTTGGCATAATGCTACCAGACAAACGGTTGACCTTTACGTACACCTTCTCCAACGCCCGATAATCCCAGCGAGTTTCTGGCCTCTGTACCTTAAATTCCAGCACCTGCATCTTTGAATCCGTATTATCTACGAAGAAATTACAGAAGAGGGTCTCTACCATTTTCTCAATCGTTCCCGCGTTGAGTCCTAGCCGACCGCTCTCTTCTGGAAGATTGTTGGAAATGCAAAGAGCTTGGAGTTTAAGAAAGGCGCGCATTCTGAAGAAGGTTGTATTGAACTGATATAAAAATGATTAGTGAGAGCTTTCAAGCAGTAAACAAGACTTTGAGATTTGTGCTAACCTGAACATTGTGGTCGTGTATTATCTCATCCTGAGGAGTTTTCTCCTTTACTACTTCGTCTTTCCGTTTCCAGATGCTTGGAAGCCCCGGAAGTTTGAACCCGGAAGACGGAGTCGGCACCTCTACTTCGTCCTCGGTCTGGTCGTCCGGCTCATCCATCGAGAGTTTCTGCAAAGTCGAAGCATATCTCTTAACAATCGGCCACAGTTTCGGATAATGCTCCATAGAATCATTGTTGATATGCAATTCCTCCAACCCAGAAAGAGAACCGAGAAAGTCTGCCGTGACACTTTCCACATATACCGGACTCTGGTGATGTTGATAAGGGTTGAGCATCGTGAAACTGAGTGATTTCAGATTCGGTACACAGCCATTGAGGTCTCCGAAGAATATATGCGAAGCTGTTCTCCCTAGATCCAGTACCTTCAGAGCGGTCAAATCCATGCTTCCTTTCAAAGCAAAGCAGTGATCTGGCGTTAGGCTATACAGCGAAGGGGAACCGTTTGGAGTGGATGAGAATGCCAACTCCTCCAGCGGCGGGAACACGTCCCCTCGCTTCAAGCACAGATTGAATGCGCCGCTTCCATCCGCCCCAAATCTGGCATATTTCTGTTGATAGTCTCCGAATTTGAAGCGTGAGTCTTCGACAGCACCCAGGCGCAACACTCGCAGATTCTTACTCCGTTGCAGAATACGGGTAATTACAGGGAATTCAGACCGTTCTGGCCCGAGGGGACTAAACAGACGGACTGGGCAAAGTACAGTGTACTCTAAAGAATACAACCGAGGAGAAGTGAGGAGGGCAAGGTCCATAGACATGTCGTATAAGCCGTTCGTTTCTCTCCCTCTTGAGGTGTTCACGACACATAAACGAGCCTCGGGAAACAATGAGTGGAACAAATTTAGTACGATTTTTGGGATGTGTGATGTGGAATTCCAGCTGAGGCTGTCTTAGCCGCAAGATTATCACAGAGGGATGATGCTGCTCTCACCTAAAACTTTCAAGATGGTCAAGTCTTTCGAGTACCTTACACAAGACATGATCGCCGTCTTGTTGAGTCCAGTCACCGATGGAAATTTCTTTGATGTGAGTGGAGATGCTGTCTGTTGGGTCCAGGATGCGATCGATCAGCTGTTGTGAAGTAGCCTTGGGTACAGTCGTAGATGCAGAAGTATCTCCATGACTGAAGAGCGAAATCGAGCGATAGATCTCAGATTCATCCATAGCCGTCTGCTTTTCAGGCATTTGAAGGTACTTGTGGATCTCAGAGCGACAGGAACATGAAGAGAGGGAAGAATCGAGATGAGGCCAACTGAAGTGCGACCTCTGCTAAAGTGGTGACTGTTGCCTGTTGGTGCCAAGATAATTTACAGGATAAATAGATTGTCAGCGTCTACGATTTATGATTGGCTACCAATATTGAAGCAACCCGCGCGTGAAAGGAGCGAAGTTATTATACTGGACTTGATACACATCAGATTTGAGGTTCGTCTATAGTCTTGCATCCTCCCCCGGTACGGCGGCTTATTAAGACCCAATGGTCGCGAAAACGTAAAATTGAAAATTCAAAACGTAGAATAGAAAAGTACTTGAGACCTAGGCTATAAGCTTTAGAGAATCAAGTGTATATGTACTGCGGATGAATTCACCTGGGGAGCTCAAAGACATACGAGCGAGGTGGATCAAGGGGTGAAATTGCTATTGGATCCTGACCAGCCTCGGCCACTGTATCTGCCAGAATCAACTGCGAGGTCTGACCTGAAGCGCCTCGGCAAGCCTGCGGTTGATGTGGCTGCCGACTTCATGGGTGCGATATCCGAGCACGCAATGAAGAAAATTGAGACTAGTGTTCCTAGCGAATATGTTCAAGTCTGCCAAAAGCAATTTGTTCTGACTATGCCTGCGGTAGCCAAAGGACACCACAATGAGAGTTTGTTTCCCGCAGGCTGCTGCTTCTCGCAACCGCTGATGTGTTCAAGGCGGCAAAAAGGGCTGGCATGCATCCAGTTACTTTGATCAAGGAACCAGAGGCCACTGCCATGTATACTCTACATATGTTGCAAGACAAGACCCTGAGCGTCAGTAGTCGCAGTTTCGGCAGGGGCCAACGCTAATATTTGAGTAGATTGGTGATGCTTTCGTCATTTGCGACGCTGGAGGCGGTACGGTCGATTTGATCTCGTATGAAATCACACAGCTATTTCCGAGACTTGAACTGAAGGAGCTCGTTCCGGGAAAGGGCGTCATGGCTGGGTCTCTTGGCCTCAATAAGAGCTTCGAGGAAGCTGTCAAGAATCTTGTCAGTGAGGATCAATGTGCCAGTCTTCGCAAGACGAGAGGATTTGAGCAAGCCGCCGTACAATTCGATCCCCACATACCCAGATGGCTGGAACGGACAGTGCATGAACGGCAGCCAGCAGTACGACTATCAACAATACCAGAACAACACCGGTCCGATGAGTCCTGCAAATGGGTGCTATGGTCCAACACACGGAAATGGCCAGTTTCAAGCTACACCTCGCGAGTATCCTGGAAGCAGTCAAAGGCATGGCCAAGGCCAACCGTCACAGCATGGGAGTCATCCTCAGTATTCAGAGAAGAGACTTCCAAGGAACAAAGATGGTTACAATAACCAGGATAATCTTGCAACACGGAATAGCGGCCCATCTGAACAGTTCCAAGGTCCTGATGTACGAGCGCATGGACACGGGAGAGAAATTGATAGGGGACTCGACTCGAGTCACCGATGTGGACCTTATGTTGGCGAGCAAAGCAGCGGAGCCATCGATACTGCTAATCCCCATAGGCATCATGTGAATTATCCCGGTCATCGGCCATCACGGGAAAGCGATAATGAGAATTCTAGTGGCTCGGACTCCGACGACGACGACGATGCAAAGTCTTGGTCATCAGTAGGTTCAAGTCGCCACAACGGTCTTGGGTCGAAGAGGGAAATGGTTTGATTGAGTCTCGTATTCTGGTTGTTCTAGTTTTGGTAGCGCTCGTTAATTTCAAAGCAATGGATTTCGCGATTTGGTTACAAAGCTTGACAGCATCGAGCGGGCATGGCGGGATGAACAAATGTTGTGATTGATCTCGCTTATTTCCAGCGTCTTAGTGCTGTATTTGCAGGCTTGATATCCCTGAAAGTTTAGTGATGCGTCGCTAATATTCTGGGAAGCATTTACCCAACTGCATGCCTTGAGCATGCTTCAGTACTGCCACAGGAAAAAATAAAAAGGTTGCCCAGAAATCAAGGTTTGGTGTCCCACAGTCCTTGTGGCATTGTAAATCAAACAAAGGCTTTGTGTGCAACTACCGGGTGGCGGCAACAGGCACCAGATATGGCATGCATTGTGAACAAAGAAGTCAGATACCTTCGGGATCATCATTGCTCAAGAATATCTACAAAACGTTATTTGTATGAGAATAAACTCAGCCAAAGGCGAGATCATGGCCCAGCCCATTGACCCTTTTCAGGACAGCATACAAAACATTCGCAATAGTCTACGAGCGGGCCACCGTGATCTCGAGAAGGTCGCCCACAACCTCAAAACCGCAGCTGCAGCACGAGAAAAGCCGGCTGACCCAGCTGTCCCTAGGATAACGCATGCTCTAGTCTCTTCAACCTCCCAGGTCGAATTGGAATTCACGACGAGAAAACTCGCACGACTCGAATCCGATCTCTTGCAAGCCAACAATGATCTCGAAGCAAGTCGGAGAGAAACAATCAAACTACGCAACCATGCGGCGAGCGCTCAAGAATCTACTAAGGCAGACGCCCACAAGGTCAGAGACCTGCTGGCCCGAATAAACATACTTGAGAACGACAGGATGAACAATGCGAGTAAAGTCGAATCTGTGAAGCGTGATCTCACTAGGTCTGAGAAGCGGAATCAAGATACTTTGAGGAAACAATCTAAATTTACAGCCCAAAATAATATACTGGAGGCTGAATTGGCTGCTGCGAAGGAGGAATGTCAAGAAAATCTCGCTTCGTCATCGGCGCCGAGTGTCAGGTCCACGGGAGACCCAGTTGAGATCGGACGTCTGAAAGAGGTCAGTAAGCGATTGCAGGCCGAACTTACTAAGGAGAGGGCAATCATTGCCGGGATGAAAGGTAAGAGACAAGATCTCGATTTCTACGGATCATATCCCTATATGACGAAATTTTCAAGCTTCATAGGAACCGGAGACTAACTTGTAGGTAGCGGGAATGAATAATTACGAGCAAAGAGCTTCGGAATTGGAGAATCAAAAACGAAAGAACATATCAAGTGGGGCAAGTAACATTGGAGGAAGTTATACCAAGCAGCGATTGGCAAGAGAAAAAGAAGAAAGGGAGAAGACAGACCTTGAACGGCAACTCAAACTTGCCAGAAACGAAGCCGCCAAAGAAAAGGACTTGGGTACTCAGCTTCGCAGTATTTTTACCAAGACAGTTGAAGTCAGAGGATTACAGGTACCCAGATCCAAAACAGGTTGAGATATGTCCTCTTCCGTCTGTTATGGGAGCATAACCTGGATGTTCCATGGTTCGGCATACACAATGTGCCGGATTGAGAACTTGCGGAGAAATTGTTGGCTGGCTTTGAGCGACAACAGGATGGGTATGATGAGCGTGAGTCCACACATGAATCCAGGAGTCTTCTGGAGAGCGCTGATTGATACATAGTGGCGTGGTTAAAAACACGTGCGGACTGGAGGGTCTCAACCATGGAATGTGCTTCCTGGATCCACTCACGATACCTACCGAAGGCAGGTGTGACCATCACTGTTATTGATGAGATGATGGATAAGTTCATGGAGCCATTGTTGTCTAGGACCCTAGTGCGCAATACGGTCAAGACCGCACTCCTTAAGTTCTGCCAACGGGCCCATGCCTTGATACTTGAGGTCAGACAGGGTAGAGATCTGCTGGAGATCGAGGTACCAGTTTCAGAAATTGTATACGATGATAGAGAACACATGGTAGAGAACTACGATGTCCCACAAAGTCAGAAATTTAAAAGTGACGACCTTGCTGGAGAGCCAATTCTCTTCGCGCTGTCGGGAGTTTTGGTAAACAGAACCGAAGGAGGCGAACGAGTGGTCATTGAAAATGCGCATGTAATTTTGTAAGTTTTCTATAGAGTACAAAGGTATTATCAAGCATCGTAAGGTGCTTGCTGAAGAGGGTTCAAAATGAAGATAAATACACAGAATCGTTTGCTTTGCGGACGTCACAGCATCACAGCCCACTTGAAGCGAGAAAACTGGTGATGACGCCAAACGCGCCAGTTGCGTTCAACTAAATAAGTTATTAGCAAAGCCTTCTCATTACTTGAAGCTAGTTGGTTCCTACCGAAAAATTAATGCCATGCCCAGATCCGGGCTGTACATATACTTCTAGGTTCTTGGATGCATTGAAAACATTACGAGCTGGCTCTTCAAGTATAGGGGTGCAATTCCCATTGCAGAAAACCAGATCGTTCTCACCAGACATCACCTAGGCATAGATTATTAGCGAGGTAGACTACCACAAGTCAAAGTGTTGCTCACCAAGACTGGTCCCCTATACTTCGGTGCGTATAAGTCCGTGACAGCCAAGCTGATGATTTCCATCAATGCGAATGGTTGCTTAGTAGCTTCACTATACTCGACAACTTTCCTATCGTAGAAGGGATATTTGAAGAAGCTTTCAAGGTGTCAGCGTGTGCAGGGGAGCGAGGAACAGATGAGGCGTATCTTACACATTCACGTTCGCGAAGATATCAACCCAGGTCGTGTATCCTCCATCAAGCTGTCTCCACCTCCCAGGCGACTGGACTCGGGCAAGTCGAGGCTGCCATGCTTCGAACGCCACTGCTGTATCTGGGGTTTTATAGCTGATGCCAGTGAGGACTGCACCATTCACCAGTCCTGGATTCGAGACCAGAAGAGCATTTGAGATCACACTCCCGAAGCTGTGACCAACGAGAACGACGTTCTTTGGTTTTGTAGAGAATCTTCCTGCGCGGATATGGTTGACTAGTTGTTCGAGAATGGAGACTTGGATGGACACCTGGTTGACGTAGCCGGAGATACTGCGAGGAGCAGGTCAGTCAGCTTGGGATGTTGGACACGATGAGGAGTGGAAGCGTACACTGAGGACTTTGAGACGCCGAGTCTGTCGTAGAAGAACACGGAGTATCCTTTTGATATTGAATGGTCGACGAAACTGTATCTCTCTGGCTGTATCTCGGGATGCCAGTAGCTATCAATCTTGTCAATTGCTGACACATTTGAGATGTGGAATTCGGGTACTGACCTCCTATCAAATCCAAGCCCATGACTAGCCACGAGAACAGTCGTGCTGGGTCCTTTCGTAGGAGCACAGAATGTGCCTGCAATTTTGTAGCTAGCTGTCACTTGGGGAGAGAAGCCAGAGACGGGATGGAAAGTCACATTCGCATCCCATCGTGATAGATTCGTGGTGAAGGTTGTCACATCGTAGTCTGTTTCCAGAGTTGGTAGACCCCAGATGTAGTTACCAGATGTAACAGTGAGGGGAATGATGTAGTCTTTGCAGATCTTGTTTGGGTCTCTAGTGTGAGCGAGGGCCAAACCTGCGTAAAGTAATAACAAGGTGAGGATTGACAGCATCTTGGGATTTGTGAAGAATGCTCGTCGCGACTTGAACTCGAGTCAATTCATAGCACCAGAGAACGGAAAACATATTTCTTATACCATTTGAATTCCAAATCACAAATTATCCGAGTGCTTGCAGACGTACAAATCAAAGTGAGCAGGAAGGTATCGGCATGCCAAGTATCTCAACTTCCAACTCCGAGCCGAAAAAGCGGCTGCATTTCTGCAACAAATTCAGCAATACGACGTTATCTTGAGCCCTGACTCAAGACCCAAGTACAATCTAGGTGTATTCCGGAAGGTCAAAGTCTGCTTTTTGCCAATCAACTTTTCGTGTTTGAATTGAATCTGCTTCCCGCAGTCTCCTCACGTTACGCGATGATCAGAACAACGATCACTGATCGAGTTGTGGAATAGTCATTGCTGACCTCAGCACTGCTCATGAATGAGTTCGCGACGTGATCTTGAAAAGCCGAGGCTACAATGTTCGGTGTCAAGAACGACCGAGGGAAATGAGTGGATCTCAAGCCTGATGTTGCAATACGAGACGAACTGGGGCGGTGCTGTAAGGCTTAAAAATGTTGCCCGAATTCAAGCAGTGACAAATACTCGGAAGGGTATCCACCAACGATTTCAAGGAGGGTACCATAGAAGTAAATGAGAATGATCAACCGAAGTCTTTCCAGTGATTTTCCTCACTTCAGCACCGGTATTCCGGTCGTAATACGGGAAATATGGAAAATGTTTGGTCTGGATGTTGAAGCGTCATTGAAAGCTTCCCGTGCACAAATAGGGACCAGCTCAGAGCTGTGCTATTTGACTGAATAAGACTCGATGTATAAGACATACACAGCGGCTCATTTCGTTCCATCCACGAGTGCTCAATTGTCTGTAGCTTTCAACCTCAGCTCACTTCGGGGTGAAGTCGGTCAACGTACTCGCTTACTGTACAGAACAGCGAATGAGTGGTACAAACAAAGCCGAGCATAGGCTAATCAAACTCAAAACAAACTTCAGACGAACCTGGAAACATCCCAAGGAAAATTGTCTCCCCCTCACAGCACGATGAAAACATCTGCAACAGATGGCTGACACATCTTCTGTCATTGGGTAACTCAGGGCACGACCTGGCAAACCGGTTGGAGGGAGTGGCTTGCAATTATGCTCAGCACAGCCTCCACCAGCGCTGAGCACCACATCACGAAACACGGCAGCGGTAAGTCGGTGCTGCACTTCGTCGGGTATTTCCATCTCTTGTTTCTTCACCCAAGCTTCTCGTCCTGTCTTTGCGCACGCGCTTTTGTTAACGCTCTCCTATCTTGGAGGATGGTCCTTCCAGTCAGTATTGTTTGGTGTTCCTTCGGCGTTACCTGAGACGAGAGAGACCTCCGTGAGATGTGCAGACTCTTGGAACAATCCTTTGAGAGCACGGCAGGGAACGCCCAGTCGGTCGGAATTTAGAGTTTGACATAGTGGGCTGGCAATAGAGCTCCAGCATAACTGGGCAGTTGAAAAGCTTCAACTTTGCTTGTTGTTGAGCTAAATTCTGCTGGAGTGTCCGAATAGTAGCTGGTAGAAGCTGCTTCCGAAGTCGAAAAGCAGTAAGAGAGGCAAAATAATGTCATTGGAAATGTTCTATTGGACTGAGCGACATTCTCACAGCTTTGAAGGTGCACAGTTACATATGTGTATCAGATTCGCCCAATCTCCATGGGGTCAACGGTACCCTAGCGCAAATCTGACAGAGGATAGGTCCCCACAGCCCGCTTTCATCGGATTCACCCCCCTGCTTTCGCATTCCCTGCGTCGCCAAGGAAGCTTGGTATTATCAATGTGTTTGGAGGAGTTCTGAAATGTTTGTCACAGCTGGGGAATCGATGTCCTCAAATGCTCAGGGTCCATCAGGAGGCAAGAGGAAACATATAAATAGTGGCCCCTCGTCTTCTGTTTTGTCTCATCATCCTTCTCAAATTCTCTCATACTTTCGATTCAGCTGGTCTATTTCAAAAGTCTTAATAAACATCCGTCTCCTTTCAATATGCAATACTCCAAGACTTCCGTCATCCTCTCCCTCCTCCCAGTCACCCTTGCCCAGTATGGCTATGGCGACTCCTCAAAGGCCAGCACCACAGTCGAAGCTGCTGCTGCTAGCACTGCAGCCTCTTCATCTGGTCCCATCCACACCGTAAAGGTTGGCGATGGTGGTCTTACCTTCGACCCAGATACCCTCACGGCAGCTGTCGGCGACACTGTCGAATTCCACTTCTTCCCAGCCACACATTCAGTCGCCCAATCATCCTTTGCCGCACCATGTCAACCACTCAACGACACCAGCTTCTTCAGCGGCGGCATCAAGACTGCCTCTGGAGAGAACGAAGAGACATTTTCAATCACAGTGACGGACTCGAAGCCAATCTGGTATTATTGTGGATTCCCAGGCCACTGCGGCGCTGGTATGGCAGGTGTCATCAATCCTCCGTAAGTCAACTCTTCCTTTACCTGAGTTAGCCGAGCACTTGCTAATAGAATTTTAGCGCCGATGGCTCAAAGACAATCGAGCAATATCAAGCAGCAGCTGCCAATGTCAGTCAAACTGTCGCTCCGAGCAAGGTTCAGGGTGGAACTCTGGGCCCAGCACAGGCGCAAAGCTCTGGATCCTCGACTACCTCGACGACATCGAGTCCTTCGGCATCAACCACTGGCAATGCTGCCGTTGAGGCAAGAGGCGCTGTCAGCTGGTCGTTGTTTGCCCTGACTGGTGTTGCAGCTTTGGGCTTCGGTGGTTTGATTGTTTAAGCGGGCTTGATGTTACTGTATCTGTATGGAATTTCTTGGGGTTGAAGCTTTGATGTTGTTTTGGAAGTACAGTGTGCATTGAAAGTACAGTAAGGAGGAGTGGAATGAGATCAAAATACCAACAGACTTGAAAAATGCATCTGAAGTTGAGAACTTTCGTGTTCCCTTTTGAGCTTTGCGAAACGCTCCAGCGATCCTGGCACTAGTGTGGTGACCCTTTCTCCCCTTGATGACTAAGCGACAAAAGCCCCGCTACCCCGCCAACAGGTCCCCGAATCCAAACAAGCTTCACATCCAAGAACTCACCTTGTCTAGGGAGGAAATGCGCTTACCCGCGATGGCGTCGCCCCAGAGAATGCCTCAGCTTCCAACCGAAATCCTATTGAATATCATCGACTCGATCGCCCCGTTTTCAGACCTCCCTGAAATCGCTCTGCCTCGAAATCATCCTATCACGAAGACCCTTGTTGCCTTAACCTACACCTCTCGCGCACTTCGACCCCACGCGCGCCGACTCCTCTACGTACATTGTCTCTATGTACACACTGAGAATCGACTGCGGAAGTTACTTCGGAGTATACAAGAATCTCAGCAACATGCTGAGGGAGATCTGCTGGAATATGCTACCTCGCTGTATCTCCGTCCGTACCCAGTAGTTGGAACGATAGCAGACGTAGGCATCACAAATGATGTGCGACTCCTCATGACGGCTCTTGCTCCGCGGCTGCGCCGTCTGCTGGTCGATATACCGTTTCGCAGCATATACCCTGACGAAGATAGATTGGGCGTGCGGCCAGTGCTGCGGAATGCCTTTTCGAGTCTACCTGTCCTTGAGGAATTCTGCAGTGTGCGTGACGAGCTGTATCTGGAACTGGGAGCTTCGGATGACCCGGGTGTATGGTCTGGGTGGGAAAGGCTGAAGATGCTGGTTCTATACAATGTGGATGTTGCGACTGAGAAGTTCTGGAAAGGGCTGTATCTGTCGAAGAATATCGAGACGGTGGTCTTAACGCGGGCTGATGGCTTGATGGAGGTGGATATGAAGCAGGAGTGGAAGAATCAATTTGTTGGGGAAGAGGTGAGGCCTTTGGAGGTTCTGCTGGTCAATGTGGATGCTGAACATACGATACCGTTGGGTTTTGAGCGGTGGAAGAAGGAGGATAAGATGCAGGTGAGAATATTGAATGTGCCTATTAGTTACTATGGGGATGAGGATTTGATCGTCATTTGCCAGCAGTGGGTGAAGAGGAGGATACTGCAGGGCGTTCCTATTGCAGAGTGGTCATGAAGCTGAAAGCAGTCCTCGCCCGCTAATTGACCGCTACACTCACATTTCTAATCTGTTTTCCACTATGATTGCGGCTCTCATATTTCTTGCTTTGCAAGTAGCACGGCAAAATATCGCCGCATTCTCGAGGATACAATTCTCAAGAGCTTCTTTCAGCGATCCGCGCTTCAGATTCAAGATCAGGACTTGGCTGTAGCTAGACCGGTTTGGGTAATTTACAATAAATATGTGGGTTCTTAACGCATCAGTATTTCCGTCATGCATCTTTCATTGGGACTGAATGCGGCTAATAAACCTCATTCTTATGATCCTCTCTGTTTTATTTGGTGACGATGTGGTTGTTAGACTCAAAGTCTGCATGAACTGCCGCAGCCACCAACTCTTCTCCACGTCAACGATCCAAACATCAGTTTAGTCTCCCGGCCAAACAAACTTGCATTCGCGTCCCCGGAAACTTTAAGTCGAAACCACTCAAATGCATAATTCGGATTGGCCATCGAAGCCCGAGCGGCCCCAGAATTGCTGCGCCTTTCCACGTGATCCTGTACGGTGATTTAGGCAGCACTTTAACAGTTCGACCTGTAAACAATGAAAAAACCCGAATGTCTTCTCAGGGGCAGCCGCCTCTCCGAACGATAACCATCGATCTAGGGAAGCCATTGAGATCACTATTGCGTCTCATATTTATCCCCATATCAACTCTCTACCGCGTCTCGAAGCTCAATTCTGTATTTGTGACCTCACGCGTCGAGATGGCTGGACCCCGAGCACGCGACTTTGAGGAGAGTGTTGGTTTGCTTGCGAATGACGACCTGTATGATGCCGATTCGGATTCAGCTATCCGTCCAACACCCGAGGAACGGAACTCGCCCTCGCCAGTCATCCGCCCCTCCAAGATTCGACAGCCCGAACGAAACTTAAATGGAAAACGTGACCGTCGAGTTAATCTCCTGACGAAATTCAGCCTCTGCATCTCGGGATTGAACTTCCTCATACTCATCACGGCTCTGATCATCATACCTGCAGGGAAATTCAGTGGCTCTGGAAGCTGGACGTCAACCGGATATCATCATTATAAGGCAGAAGCTGCAACTGGTCTCATAGTATTATCCATCACTGTCAGCCTCCTTCCTTTCAATCACTTCCACCCGTCCCTGTGATGTCTCAAGCTGACCCTGAGTAGACGTTCATATGTTTCCTATCCGCACTGCGCAATGTGAGAAGTCCTATGCCACTCGGCTTCAGCGCTTTCGTCGACCTCATGCTGGTGTGCGTTCTGTTTTCAATGGGCATTTATGCCGTGACCGTTGGTTATCCAACCGAGAACTGGTGTATCTATTACGACCAATGTATGGGATTGGTCACGGGAGAAAAGGTCCTGGTAATTCTTGGAGCGACTTTCGGATTTATCCTCAGGTATGTAACCCACGAGTACCTTCTCTGCGTTCCTCGTCATATTCCTCTGTAAAACCTGTTGTATTCATGTGCTGACTTTATCTAGCTTCATCCACTTCGCGCTTCTGGTCATACGCTCAGCCATCATCAAGGATGACAGGCCTTGGAAAAGACCAAGTCAAGTCAAGCTCAGCTTCTTCCGATTTGACTTCGACATTACGATTACGAAGCGGACTCGTCGCCATACGTGTACTTGCTGTGCTCAACTTGCTGCCAATCGAAATGACGGTAGTCCCAGTCCGGCGCTTTCTTTGCCTGCGACTTCGACTGGGTAGCGTAGTGACTCTATGATTTGATGGAGCTGAGAAGCACTGATGAAAGAGACTAAGTCGTGGGTAGACTTTATTAAGGTGTATAGCACCTTGTGGAGGATCTTTGCGGCGATATTCTTTCAAGTGGGCTACACACTGTATTGATATGTAAACAAGCAACTGAATGGTTACGCGATGGAGCGAGGATTGATCTCCTCAAGAATAATCGGCACTGCGCCACGGCCAGTTTGGCATTTGGTGTGCCAATGGCATATCCGACCGAATTTGTAGTAGTGAAATTCAATGTTCAGCTCCTTCAATGCCTCGAAGTGTGCAAATTTCCCTATACGATTTTCCTCTTCGGATTCTGTTCAGGCGGCCGAAGTGCAGACAATCGCTTAGATTGGCACCGGCCATCAACCATCGTTGAAGTTTGGGACAGAGTCTCCTGAGCCAGAACATTGAAATTTGAATTGCACTGGTGCCGCTCAGTCCATATCCAATCCCAATTCTACATAGCAAGGGCTTCTGGTTCCAATTTTGAGTTCTGTTGCAGTGTTCATCACAATATCCTAATTTCCGACCCTTCGGGAAGCCCCAGCACACATCAAAAACAGTTCCGAGCACGCCAGCGCATATTAGCATACGCTACACCAACATGGCTGCATTCCATCCCTCCCTCGAAGAATTCTTCACAGAGAAGCGAGATCCGTGTGAATACACAGAAGATATCAAGAAAGAGTGGGACAGTCTGGGGTATGTCTCTCACAAACATTCTACCAATTGTAAGTCCGACTTTGACGCATTCCACCTCACTCCAGACTGGCCGATCAAGCTGCGGCCCCTGCAGCCGTTGCTGCATCGTTGGCTACGTCTGTACCTCCACCTCTTTTTGCTACGGTCCCTGCGCTTATACCTGCGCTAAATCCTGCGTCAATTCCTGTACCCTTCCTGTACCTATTCCTGCAACTGTCATTGCTCCGGTCCTTACGCCTAAGTATACTTTTCACAAAGACTTGTCATTTACAACTTCTTTTCAAACGTGTATAATGTCGTGTTCGATAGAATAATGCTTTATTGTATAAACAATTTACATTCTTAATTTGAAGAGAATTATTTAAATCATTGAAAACTAACTAATCAATAAAGTTGACAAATAAGAGTAGCGCTGAGGTTAAGCGAGGTAGGCGGAAAGGAGGGGGGAAGGTGGTAGGCGAAAGGGAGGGGTTAGACTTTAAGAGTCAGAGCCTAAGCGAAGGCAACCCGCACACTAGCAAAGAAGCCAGTACACCAAGAGACCGACTCGAGTCCCGGTGCCAGCGGACACTGTCTGGGTGAGGGAGCTCTTGCGACTGAGTGGAAGAGTTGTCGTCATATATGGAGCAGGTATATCTGCCAATGTAAGATGTAAGGTAGAATTGGTGCACGCCTCCCCAGTGCTGACATGTTTCAGCCTTTACTTTTCAGTAAATGCAGATATTCAAACGTGTCTCCTTCCACTGATCGCTTCATTTTTCTTCGGTTGCGGCAACCCAATTCGATTCTATGATCTGTAGTATGTTTGCCCGCATCAAGTCAGGCGCCTGTTAGCCTATTTGGATCAATTCAACAGTAGTATGGCGTGGTTAATGCAAAAGGCTTTGAGACACTCTAGGAGCATGAATTCAGGGAAAGTAACGTATGAGCCAACAAAGATATTTGGGAAATAAGCAGTCTATAAAGATCGATATTTGAATCATCGAAGTCTAGATATCTAACAAAGACTACCACAGAAGAAAATGCTCAACAAGCCCTATACTGTTGAAACTCCCAAGATACCCTCAACCTAATCGGAACCCTTACTTTCGGGCACCTTCTCAACAGTCGCGTCGATGTGTTCCGTCATGAGGTGGCTAATATCCGTCAGGAAGCAGCAGCAGATGATAGCGAGGGCGACGAAGGGGATGATCGAGGACCAAGCGAGGCGGTAGGCAGCTGCGAAGACCTGATGGCTGACACCCATTGCCGCGCCGAGGATGGAGTCGGAGATCCCAGGCACTTCGGCGATCACTTTGGGATTTCCGGTTGCGAGCGCGGTTAGGAGAGCGCCGATGGAAGAAGGTGGGAGCCCTGCCTTTACGGCGGCGCCGCCGACCGATGAGGCATATGTCTGGCCGATCTTGTTGTTGATGATGGTGTTTAGGACGGCGGATCCGAGGGCTCCCCCGAGCGCTCTTGCGGAAAATGCCAGCCCGGTTGCGGTCGAGAGCATATCGGGGGGTGAGGCGAATTGAATGTAAGCCGTCAAGAGAGTGAGAGGACCACTCTGGCCAACTCCAAGAATGATGTTGTATCCCCACTGAGGTTGTTTCATTCCCTCGTTAATTGCAGCATAGCATCCGGTTCTGAGAATCTTAGCCGCAATTCTACGACACAGGCTTGTATTTTCAATGACTTACCCAGCAAGGAATAGGACGAACGTGAAGATCAATGGTTTCTTCATATCTTTCTTCTTGGTCGCCCAAATGCTACAGGTACATTAGTTTAGGATGTCAGATGCAAGGGTGATTTTCTTACATCAAGAATGGCGCTGACAGAAGGGTAGCAATCGTGAGTGGAAGTTGTCGAATACTCACCTCCCAGGCACTCGTCTCCCAGCCAAGATTGAGAATGATGAGTGGGATGACATTGTTAACGGCGCTGAAGAAGATCCAACTAAAAGGTCCCGTTACACATTTTCTGACGGTTATTGGAAACCGAGAGTGACGTACCCTTCAATTGCAAACGCAAAGACCGAAAGGCCAAGATTTGGTCCAGCCTTGAAGAAAACATGTGCAATGAGACCATCCGTTCGACCCTTCCATTCTGGTTCGAAATTATTAAGAATCCATCGTGCGAGAATAGGGGCATCTTACCGTAGAACCCGAACGCGAGCAACAAGACAGCCCCAGTGACCAGGCATGAAACAACGTGTACATTGCTCCATGGGTAGGTTGCACCGGCCCAGTTCAAGGCCATGATCACTAGAGTCGTACCGGCAATAAGTATAAGAGAACCAATGGGGTCACAGCTCCAGATCGCCTTTCTCCAAGACAGGCGTTCTTCGCGAATCTTCTTTGGAGGCCAGTAGAAAGCCATTATTCCGGCAAAGCTTGCCATGTGGAACCCCGCTTGCATCCAGTAGATGGTGCGCCATCCCGAGATGCCAGCATTCACAACCGCGCCACCGCCTAGAACAGCAATCCTTTGAAGCGTTAGCTTAATTTCAGGATATTTCAGGGCTTTGGAGAATTACAGCGCCCCCAGAGTCCCTGAAATAAAGCCTAAACCGTTCGAGAGTGGTCGGTATTTGTACGGTAGGATTTCTGAGGGGATAGCTTGGATGATGGCGATGGTTGGCAATGTGAAGCCGATCAGAATACCTCCTCCGATGAGCATGTTCATACTTGTAGCCTTTGCTGAGATTACAGCACCAGCAAATGCGACCAGTGGGGGTAGACAGGCCAAATACTTTCTGTCCAACACATCCGACAGTCGACCGACGACGGGGGACAGAGCTGCTTGCACTAATAGGGGACCCTGAAGGCCCTTAGCACTATTTCAATCGTCATGAGTGGATGCGAACGTACCTGTATGACCCATCCAGCGATGGTAGGGTTCCCAACTTCTCTGATAATGAAGCCAATAGAAGCACCAGAGGCAGTGACTGTGAAAATCTGCGCCATGATGCTACGCCACTGTCAGAATGATGATTAATGGCCTTGATTCTTTCAAGGTTCCATATGTAATAGCCACAAACGTGACACCTCAATCAATTAACCGTTTCCCAGGTTTGAGAGTCACAATGAGGCCGAATAACAACAGCCCAGCAGACCTCAGGGGAATGGGTAATGTTGAAGGTTAGGATTCGACAGGATAAACTGACGCAAAATTGGTCACACTAGGCGGCGAATTAGTTTCAATACTTTCACAAATCTCGACCCGGAACCTACAACACAACCGCCCAAGACCGCAATGTCAACTGATGTGGCTCATAATCATCGGCATGTCGTACATCCTCGAGATGGTTGAGCACAACTCGAGATTTGTTGTCGGACGACTCCATTGCTCAACACCTTTAGAAGCCAGTGAGGTGTTGGAAGATGAGGAATAATAACAGTGATCGATGCCTGTCGAAAGAGAAAGAATTGGAAATGGAGATACTGTAGATCGCAACTGTAGAATCCGGGGAGCGGGGAGGGTTTAATACTTGGTCGTTCGTTCCAGCTTCAAGGCCCAGGACCGGCCTGAATGAGTTGCGGGGTTTGCTTTGGAGATTAAGGTGCCCCCATGGCTTCCCCGGACGAGTCGGGAACCTCTCGAAGCTATTCCATCTCATCCCAGCAGAAACGGCCGGCGAATGTGTGAGGAGACTTTGTGTGGCTTGCGCAAGTTTATCCCAGATTACACGAGAAGTGCTGGTTTATACAGCTTCGCGCACATACAACTTGACGACAGAACTGCCGAGATATCAGGAGGCGCATCATACAAGTATGTCAGGTATCAACGAACGCTTAACAGCCTTAGCGCGTTGCCGAGGAAAGGCAAATAAAGAAGCGAAAACTCAGCTCACGCACTGGGAAACGAAGTCCCCTTGCCGTGCACAACTGCCGTATAGATAAGAGGCAGCGGCTACTGAAGCTACTTCTCTTTGTTCTATGCTGAAACGAGAATGCAAATAAGCTTGGGAGGGCTGTTATTTGTATTATTGATCAATTGTCTCTAGCATCCTCGGGTCTCTCACGATACATACGTACGGAAGGGGGTTCCAGGTGGGTCTCGTCCACCGTTGTCAGTGGTAAGGAGGAACCGACTATAGACTAACATCGAATACTCTGATTTTCTCTACAAACTTCTACAACCGGCGAAAACGTATAACAGGGCTGGACGAGACCCGCCTGAAACCCCCTTCCGTACTATTTTTCTGCTGTGTACTGTATGATGCCCTAGACGGAGGGTTTCAATTTAAACTTTCTGTCTAATCTTGATCGAGTATTAAAGCCCAGCAAGCTTGTGCGCCTTGCTTCCTTCTGCGTTGCATTGCATTCCAAAGCCCAGACAAGGCAATTGAGCACGGCATCATCCAAGGAGAAATCGAGTACGTACGGAGGCACTCGATCACCAACTCAACTCACCGCAACTCAAGCTTCCTGACATTATAGATTAATTGGAAATCCCAACACCTAACACGAGGCCAGATTGGGCCCGTTTACAGTACATATCTCGCCATCTCAATCGTGAAAAGATTTATTGAAAGTAAGTTCTCCCAAATTTCGGCCATCTCGCTTAATTCTTCCACTTTATATTTAATACTGAATAACTCTACAACGCTTTTACTTCTATACAACGTTTTGTGATATCAGAATCTTTAGTTGAAATTGAATCTACGATTTCTTGATCTCTATCTAGAATGTGAGCCTCTTGAATAGCTTTGGTATTCGCGAATCGTGAGTCTGTGCTAGTCTGGACTTTGTTATGTTCCGCCGCTGTAGTTGGTCTAGCCTAGCTTCCAGTTGCTGTATTCGTATCTCTGCTTGTCCTAAGGAAGATTACTCTCGAGATCCGGAAATTCTTCTGGCAATATAGTCCCAGCTTCCTGCATTATTCAGTTCACCATCTGTGAAAACGACGATGGCTCCTTTCTAGCGGTAGTGCTCCTACAGTGGCATTGCATATCTGCTCGATATCCAGTCAAGTAGCTCTCTCTATTAATCGGCCCTCCTTGTGATAGATCTTACAAACAAGTAAGTATTAATAGGGAAACTTTGTCCACGCGGTCAGAATCAGGCTTGTTAGTCAAGCTTGTGAGAGTTTGTATTGTACCTAAAGGCTGGTTCTCGACTACAGTTACCTATCTCTTCAGCATCTCAATCGCCAAAGCATAAGCCTCGTCTCTCTTCGTCTCCGCTACACTCCCTGCCTCAACCTGCTTGTCCCAAGCATGTCCTACGCCAGGGATTCTTTGGGAGACCACATGTCTCTTTCCATCCTTCAGCTTGTTTGCCAACTCCTCACCCTCATACGCCAACGGATCCTGCCCACAAGTGATGATCAAGATATTATCTGGAAACTTCGCCGCGTCGATAAACATCGGGGAAAGCAATGGCTGTTTAGGGTCATGACCTCTGAAGTAGCACTCGTTGAACACTGACACGATCCAGGGCGGGACATTAGTCGGCGCTGGTTCAGGCTGGACTCTCTTGTATGGGTCAACGGAGACGTCGGTAGGAGGGTAGAAAGCTAGGACCGATCTGAAGGTCTTCGCTGGAAATACATGGCCAGAGAGGGCAAGTGACATGTTTGCACCTGCGCTGAAGCCACCGATCGATACATGAGTGAGATCATATTCGTCTGGGCGTGCAAGGACATAATTTATCGCATCCTCCACGTCATTTGGTGATGCAGGGAATGGGTATTCGGGGCCCAGGCGATATGCGCAATCGAGTACTGTGTATGGAGTGTTTTCTGCGATGCGGCGGCAGTAGACTTGATCACTGCCATGTAACGGGAGAATAAAGCCACTACCATGGAAGTTAAGGAGTACAGGAGATGGCCCTGGTTGTGGATTGCTTGGTTTGTAGACGTAGACTTTGATTTGTCGCTTATCATCCCGAGATGGAATTTGAAGAACATCATTCGTATCTGGGGCAGGTATAGCTGGTACCCTGAAGCGAAGGAAAGTAGCGAATGCCTTGAGACGGATATATGTCAAGAATGACATTTTGTGTTCTTGTTGCTCAGAGAATGAGATCGCAAGGCGGATGAAAAAGCTATCCCTTCTATACTGAGCCTTCTTCAGATAAGTGTCCAATCAATTAGGTGTAAAACTAACCAATAGTGAAGGCGCCTTCCGTGCAATATCTTCAAAAAACATGCGGAGGCGCTGCCACAAACTTGATAATTGTGGAGTCCCGTTGCTAACGGATAGGAACTCGGCAGTCACTAGTCGGCATTTTACGACGAAAGGTACACTATGCCAGTACTTCTTTGTGACGAACGTAAGGAGAGAAGTCCGTGCGTTTAGGCTAGTCCCCCTTATAAATGTTACATCGTAAAATGTGTGGGTCGGAGGCCTGGACTGATTCTATTGTCACATTGCAGTATAGCAAATATTCACTTAATGCTCCAATTATTGATACTGATCTCACCTCCATACCTGATCACCCCTGCTCGTCAGCCTCCGCAAACAGCGGGTAGAGACTTTGGACCCTTGCAAGTGAAAAGTCGGCAGCAGCGCTTGTCAGCCGACCTGCGTCCCGCCACCGCGCCCGCTGCCGAGAAACGCTCCTGGTGAGCGGGGTTTGATATACGCCGCGACCGAAGTGCTTGCTAACCCCTCAAAATGGAACTCGGCAGAGTTTCATTTAACAAATTTTTGGTCTTTACACGCAAGGGTATGTTTATGCATGAGTCCAAACGGCACATTGTCTGAGTAGTGATCAATTCTCTAAAGCCTGTCTTGCAGCGAGGCAATGACAGCGATAGGAAATAAGCCTAGCTGTGGCATTCATGCAAACTTAATGTGTCAGGTTATCTGCTCCCTGAGGACTCGAGTGACTGCGCTTGACCAGAATCAGAGCAATGTTTGTTCTCCATCGGATAGTTATAGGGCCCGTGAGCCGAAGGTGAACTTCAGCAAGATGGGAGGAGTTCTTCCCAATTCAGACCTGTTTTGCATTTGATTAATCGCCGCACATACGCCTTCTCAAGAGCATCCATTTCGTTGTTGCCGAGTAAGGCGAATGTGAACAGCTATGTACACTAGCGCCGTACTCATGTTTTGAGAATAATTACGCAAAGGTCAACTTGCATCAGTCACAACGAAGACAATAATTATCGACTAGCATGCCCAAATAAAAAATGACGACTAAAAACATCGCTGTAGTTGATATCACGGGAATCAGGCAAGGTCCATCGTTAACGTCGGGAACGTTCGTGCGCTGATAGAATAACAGGATTCCTCAGTTGCAGAAGCATTCTTCCAAGAATCTGGCTGGTCCATCAAAGGCAATACACGTGATCCTTCGAAAGCCTATATTAATGGGCCGCTCGTGGCGTGGATATGATAACCGCCGATTCGGACATCCCTGGCTCCATGGGAAAGGCTTTCCGCAACGCATTTGGAGTTGTGGAAGAAAACAAGTCTGCTGCAATTGGGCATCTTTCCGAGCAATTGGAAAATTCTGTATTATACGCCCCAGAAACAAGATGACAGGACATTCAAGTTGGGTTTGCTGATGGACGGCGGGAAATTTTTTCCAGTCATAGATTCAAATGCGGATACTGGTAGTTCCAATGCTTTGACGCGGAAATCCTATGGCGCCAAACGCAGTAAGCTGATTGAAGCAGGAAACTTCACAAAAGCTTTCGTCCAGAGCGCGCCAGGCACTCATCTTGTTGGCGCGAGCTTTATGATAACTTGGAACGAGTGGTGTGAAATTTAGAGGCCGAGTGAATGGAGTCAAGTTTACATTCGAGAGGTTGGATCGTAGCTTGCTGGAGAATGCTACGGGCCCTCTGGGAAGAGAAATTGCAGACATGTTCCAGGTAATTCTTTGTCCCAACTCTAATTGACTTTTATTGATGTTTCCGCTTAGTTTATGGACGAATTTGGATATGGCGGAAGTGATCCAGATGTAGTGTATCTTTGGGATCTGGAGGTAAACGTGAAAACTACTGACATCGACGTCTACCTCGCGTGTCAAGACCGGTCTTCCATTTTGCAAGGTATATCATTAATAGCATCTTACGTTGGCTCTGCTGATGACACATAGAATGGATTTCAGATTAGAATGAAAAAGCAGTAAGTAGTATTTGATTTTGCATAATGTAAATTCTTCGTTGACTATCTTATATCTCTATTAACCATCTTTACTCGATCTTAATTGTCAACTTGCCGAAGTGCTTCTGATCCCATATGTACTGATACGCCCTATCAAATAGTTAGTCCACATCCTTAATATGTGCTCATACACAAAGGGAACGTACTCCTTAGCCTCTTTGAAGAAGAATGCCTTCTTATCTACTACAAGTTTGATACTATTAGCTTCAATCGTTCGATTCATATCTTTAAACTGCGTCCTGATTTTAACGAGCAATGTCCTAATCGTGCACAAGTTCCTCAATACATCTAAACAGCCAGGCTGCTCCTTCAAAAGACCTTTCACGAACCCAATGACCGAAATCACACTCTCGATCTTCACGACCTTTATACTCTACGTTATGATAGCTAAATCGCCGACCTTAATGACGTGACGCACGCCTTCTTTCTTAAAAGTGAAAGATACGGCTTTTTTTTTACCTTATTCCGGTGTGTCTTTATAATTGATAACGTGATCGGCGCTAAGCTTCTGAAGAACCTTTGCTTTTACAAAAGAAGGTATCGTAGCGATTATAGTTGCGCTTCTGGTTTTCGCAAATTGTAAGGCCAAGATCGAAATACCACCCGTTCCTTACGTGAGAACTTATATCACTTAGTATAAGTGGTTTAAGCTTATATAATACATTCCAGGCAGTCGGAGTAACATGAGAAAGAATAGCAACTTCCAGCCAATTCAGGGATTTGGGCATCTTGATAAGTCTGGTTTTGTTGAATGTTTCGTATTGACGAAGTGTACTGTCGAGAGATCTTCTAAGACCCGTAGTAGCCGATTCTGCGTCTAGAGGTCTTCTATCATGGGTTTAGACAAAAAAGGTGACGATTTTAGTACCAAGTTGGAATCGCGTTATGTTACTGCCGACTGCTACGACTTCGCCGGCTCTATTCGAGCCTGAGACGACGCTGTGTTTTTACATAAATGGGTACATTCCTGTATGTGTTCATTGACTGGTTGATTTAACACTTGAGGACTGATAATAAGGAACCACAAAATAAGATGCTTTGAGGCGTTCATAACACCATTGCTGACCACGTACCTTAGGGAATAATCAAATTGAGGTAATTAAGAGAAGCAGAATAGAACTTGATAAGAACTTTGTTGTTAGAAAGTGCCAGAATCGGGACATCACTTCTGAACTTCAAGCTCTCGAAATCGTCCTGGCCTTCGATGGTCCCGGCTTTGGTAACTTTGGGAATCGCTGCGGAAGACATTGCGAGAGTGAAATTGAAGAATAGCTGTATTCTCAAATAGAAGTGCTGTAATCGACTGAAATGTGGGAGATATGATGATCTTGAGAGGGACTATGTATGAAATTACTTATAAATCCAAACAAGGGGTAGATCGAAAACGGCGAAGAAAAGATACCTTGTCCTAGCTACAATTTAGTGACAAAGTATTCCCAAGTAACCTTCCTCAGGATGAGGGTCTAATGCTGAAAATTAAGGTGGATATCACCTCAGCAACGTTCATGCTCCCCGGAATGGTTTCTTCCACTGACATCGGACGACCTTGTCTCTGAGGGAGCTCGGCTTTACTGTCTATCCTGAACCCGATCGATAACTTTGCGGGGATAGATTTGCCAAGTGGGGCTTGAATGGGAAGTTCTTCGGACGTCACCCACACCCGCACCTTCGGCAGATGGATGGTCCGTGAGGTGCAATGCTCGAGGCTGGCTCTCGAAATTCGACTTCGTCGTTGATTGACTGATGGTTACGAAAGCATCACCAATGTTCATGGCCGAAGCAAGGGCTCGAATGTCTGTTTTAGTGGTCGTGCCGTGCATACTGTACATTTTGTCATCCACTGGATCTAGAACATTGGATAGTTGAGAAGAATAGCTAGTATAGGCAAATAGTGGACCTCATTATTTTCGGCTGAGGACAGGTTAGCCAGGATCTAAGATAAACTTGTTATAATTTTTAACTTGACTATAACACCGAACTGATTGGCTGTGGCTGATACCACAGCTGGAACCTATCCGTACGTACTGTAGCGGTTTATGGGATGTTCTAAGGCTTTGGCATATGACACATCATCAATTTCGAGGGCCCAAAATAGAATTCGCTAGTTGGTTCATGAAGGTCATGGATTTCTTGACGTTTAGTGAGCCGTAGCTTGCATTCGTTGATTAGATGCGAGTTATAAGATATATGAAGAGTAAGCACTGAATTCGCCTAATTCAATATTCAAAGGTCCGTTCAAAAGACTCACTGAATTGAAGTTCAAATCTCAGCTCTTCGCCAGCGGCTCTCCGCCTCTGCGACCTTTCACAACTATTATGAATTCCAGTCCCTCATTTATCTTCCTGGAAAGGCATGACTAGCTTCCAAACCTTCTCAAACCTCCCTTTCTCATCCCAGTCCCCCATAAACATCAATTCTACACAGACCCCAATTAAACCCCAATCTTCTACTGAAGAATTGCTCACTGCATCTTGAGTCCCAGCTTCAGACGAATCCTCTTGATCAAGACCAATCTCACATCTTTACACAGCCGCCCAAATGGAGGGTTGCGATAGGCTAACAGGCCTCTGTCTCAACACGCTGCGCTTCCTACCCCGCCTCGGTTCAAGCCGACCTTGGCAGAGGATCATCGATCTGGATCGTCTACCGAGCTCCGACCCCAACTTCAAACTTAGATCTTAATCCATCAAAATTCTGACAGCACCCCATCTCCACTAGTATAGAGCGTCGGGATCTAGATGTATTGGGAGACTACTACAACTTACAAACAATCATTCTGTATATCTCGAGACCTGATGACGGCGACACCGAGGAGCATGCAAGCATTAGCCGAGGTAGACAGTGCATGGGCATTATTTGGAGAGGAACCATGGCCGGAGAATCTGTTTGACGAACAAGGGCAAGGACAAGAGCCTCAAAAATCGATTGAAGAGCCTGATGTTAATCCAAGACCTCGTCGACAGCCATTCCGACGGTAAGTTGAATAAGGACAGAAGTGGCACCGGCTCTAACACATGAAAGGCCGCGCGCAGGACGGGCATGTGGGGTGAGTGCTCTTGATCAGTGATCACAGATCTAATGAGGCTTCACAGCTAACTATCTTAGTCTTGTCATTCTAGACGGGTTCGTAATTCAAAGAGACTTGCTTCTTTCAGGCACCCAGGACTGATGTGCGAATAGATACGATGCGATGCCGGAAGTCACGGCTTACCGTGTACGAACTGTACGGCGCATTCAGTGAAGTGCTTCATTCCACCCAAGAAGAAGAAGACAACCGAACGAGTAGCAGTCAGTGAGCTATCACGGTAGGAAACCAAATTCGCTCAATAGGTATAAAAGTTCCATTCTAAGACACATCAAGTAAACACCGCGGCCGCTACAACCCCTCCAAACCATGGCTCGAGACCTCCCCCTCCACCGACACCCCGGAAACATCTCCAATCCCATCCCACATCGAAATTGAAGACAACCTCCGCAGCCTCGAAGACAAAACCATATTCACTGGACTGTACGCCGCCATCGCAAGACAAAACGACACGACCTGCTTCTCTCGCAAAGACTCCATCGACATGCATGCGGAATGCATACAGAATATCTCGCAGCGGATATCGTCAGAGTATAGAATATCGGATAGGAAAGAACAGGATGAGTGGGAACCGGTACTGGCGTTCTATGAGGAGGATGAGGAGAATGGCGGGAGAGGGTGGATGGATAAAGACACTAGGGCGACGCCTGTGCCGACGGGGATTAATGTTGAGGAGTGGTATGTTCCTCGAAACAAAAAGTCAACCAATTATTGGCTAATCGATAGGTCCAATCTTGTTGGCCTGCGTTGATGTAGTACACTGGACAAGTTCGCATTTTTTGGGGGCAAAGTGGGCCTGTTTTGAGGCCTGTCAAAGCTACGCTTCAGGACACGAGAGATCGATGGTTTTCACGAGACTGACATGAGTGGGCCCTGTTATCCCAACAGACCTTTCTGCCATCGTCATCAGATTCCTGGTATGCACGCGAGAAATGACCGGAGAAGAGACATCTCGTGGCCAGCATATACTTCCATCCTTGCATTGAAGCAGTATAAGGAACCAGCGATGTCATACATGTGCAGACAAGAAATCACATCCAAATTCAGAACCACCCATCATTCTGGGTAACAATTACACAATAAGCTAGGAGTTAATTGAACGCTCTGATGTTTTCTGACCTCTGTGACTTGAAAGAGCGCGAAAGCAAGTTTGCGATCAAGGGAGATGGACATGCTTGGAGCTAAAAAGGACATAGAAATAGCTATGTGGGTGTTCGAATTGATTGTCATTCCATTCTGCTGGCTCTATAATCTAGATTGGTTTGTTACTATGATAGGTCCCGAACTTATTCTCCTGCCTTCTTGATCTAGAAATCATCATCTTTGTTCGAGTCGCAAGATGAGACAGAAAGGAAAAAGTGAAACCCTTAGTAGAGGTTGGGGTCCTGGTATTTTGAACGAGGTCGGATTTGACACCAATTGGTTCGTGATGTGAAACCCAAGGCGTTCTCGATCTGTGTTGCATGGCGGCTTTGTAGGCATCTAGACCTTGGAAGTGCAGATTCAGCATCGTCTTCTTTATCACCTGTCCCGTATCCAGCATCTCCAGGTACTGCGGTGCCAAACCATCTAGACATGCTCGGTCCTCAAGCCACGGGTGAATCTTACTCATCCGTGGACCACCGATTTCCCAATGGCTCTTGATATGCAACATGCGATGGTCCCAGTCGGCACCGACTTCGCCACAGTATCCGCACCTCCACAGGCCTGATCTGGCAGCCATATTCAGCTTCAGACTCCAGATGTCAAGGTCCTCTTTGATGAAAGAGACCTCATGCTCGGTCAGATCATGGAAATCGCTGAGATGCCGCATTACCTCGTGCCTGGTGCTAAAGGTGCGTGCTTCAAGGTCCATTTCACATGGCTGCAGATCGTGCGCTTCATCGTAATGTTGCCGGGAAGGGGAAAGCTCGCCACAAAAGAGGCAATGCTGAGCGTCCACCTGGCCATCTAACATGCAAAACCAGGTCATTTCAAGCTGACTGTGAAGTTCATTTTCATGGTCTTGCCAGGTTTCAGTGGAACTGAAGACCTCCTTACACCAGGTGCAAGGGAAGGTCTGAGGCAAGCAATGACGGTTCGTCTCGTGCTGGACCATCTCATCCCTGGTCCTAAAACACAGCATACAGAATCGGCATGTGAAAGATCGAACTTGCTTTTGCGCGTGTCTTTGGCGCCGATTTCTCTTGGTTCGAGTACGAGAATTAAAGGAGATGGAGCTGTCGTATGATTTAGCATATTGGGAGCTGGCATACGACATGGCTAGAGTACCATTTGATCCGAAGGAAGAAGTTGCGTCAAATCCATCATCTGATTCTAGCGAGTTCTGCCGCGATCGCAATCCAGGTACAGCCAAGAATCCTCGTGACGCTTCTCCCGGAGGAGATACATAGACATTTGGAGGCGTCGGTCTATTTTCGCTTTCAAAATTGCGAGGCTGCTTGTCATCAAGCTGGGAAAGGGGAGGAGTCCGAGCTGGAGGACTGATATCAAGCTGGCTGGGCCTATGAGACTCTGCCGAAGCTCGTCGTATGCTCTCGAAGGGCACAGCTTCTTCTGGAGACTTGAGGTATTCTTCGATCGACGAGTATGATGGTTTCTCTCGAAGAACCTGGAGAAATTGGCTGTTGGAAACAGGCAATGATGAGGAGTCGTCCTCCGCGCTTCCAGCAAGTTCGAGGATTTCCATTTCGTCAATATTTGGAGCTTCAACATGTTCAAGACGTCGTTTCTTCGCTTTCTTATGGGGTGGTGATCCTCTGATATTCTGGGAGCTTTCAAAGTCCGGAAGAGCTTTTTGTTTCCCGTCGAACATGGCCTGAGAAATGGCGACGCTAAAGCTTTGTTCTTTAGCCTCACATGTTGCTTTTCTCCTCCTTCGATTGTTGATCAAATTTTGAAGCTGGCTCTCAGTGAGACCATGTAATCTCGCGTAGGCCACCTTCTGACTCCTTTCAGGTTTCGGGTTTACGGTGATCCATTTCTCAAAGCTGTCCTTCTCTTGCTTTGTGTAGTCGCGTCGTCTACGGGTATTGGTCGCCGGTCTCTTGGAGGTATCGATTTCCCCAGGCTCCTCAGCCATAGGCTCAGGCATCCAGCTGCCAGTATTGAGCTCATCTACAAGTCCATGTCCATCGAAGTCTGGATCATTGTGGTTCCAGTCGGCGAGACTGTTTAAGGGCAACCTGTCCCTGACGTCGTAGGCACTAAAGGTACTCGGATCGACTGGAAGCTACCAACAGTCAGAATTAAGAGCATACTCACGAACTGGGGGGTTAATAAGCTCACATCAAGCAAGTCGGTATCATCCCAGATGTCCTGGAAATTGGCTAGCATATCGCCGCCAACAGCTGATGCGCCAGGATCTCCATAAACATGACTGTCTCCATAGTTGGAGGCCATTGCAAATAGTAAGTCAGGACCGAGTATCCCTTCCCTTGGCTCAGCTGCTGGTTGACAAGGCTGTTGGTGCTGGTCGGTGGATGTATCGCCCCTGGATGGATTGTTCTGGTGAACAGGAACAATTCGGACTCAACCTCTGCTCGTCTGCCATATTGGCAGCGCCAGTAGCAGGTTTTAAGAGGAAGAAGGGAATGCATCGTGGTCCGCTGCTTCAATTCTGTCAATCAGCCACCTGCTGGTTTGCGATGCGCCCGACAGCTCTGGTTGGTGCCTGAATGGAGTCCAGTCAGGCCATAATTCAGGCATGGATGCATTTGCTTGATTCCAGAGGTTGCATCATTAAGCGATGATTGCCATCGCGAAACTTGTCAACATCAAGTTCGATCTTGTCAGTGAGTAGTAACAATAATGATTGAAAAGTTTAGCAGTAGAATCTAATAGACATGACATATTTCACGTCCATTGAGGGCCTAATCCCTTACTCAACTGAAATTTCGTTACATCGAATCAAAAGCATTGGGTATCATGTTGCCACTTCTGGCAATTAGCTAAAGAGTTTGTATTATAGATGTCCTCTTTCCTCCTAGACTTAGAACGATTTTATACAGAGATCAAAATATTTTGGACCAAGTTGAAGGCGACACCGTTCTGCCACTTTGTTTATTGTTCACTGGACAGTATATCTAGCTTCTTCTATACTCTATCAAGTGAGCGCGCACTTTATGAACGGAACACATTCTGTGATATATGGGTTTGCTGACATCCATGAAGTGGGACTGTCCGCCGAAGCTCTAATAGCGCTCGTCTTCGGCTGTATCGGCGTCTGGTGGGCTGTACTCAAATTGGCCTGGGGCATGATCCACAGACGGAGTACAGGTAATGCCATCCAGCCTTCCAGCAAGTAAAACATAGCTAATACTCCTAGTCGGGGACGAAGAAGCTCAGCCATCTGCTACCGCACTGGTGAGATCTCGACAAGATTCTTCCGGACGTTCAGGAAAGTTTTCTATATCACAAACACATAGCGTCGGTTTGAAGAGAGCTGGAAGTGACTTGAAAACCGGAGACGAGGACTTGCTGCAGTACCCAGAGCCTGTATGGCTGTATACCTGCAGAACTAGGCAAGTGTAGTAGGGTTCAACACCAGAAGTCTGAGAGTTGGTTTCGAAAGTAGGGCCAGGTACAAAGAATGTGAAAGAAGTTCGATTCTTGACCCGGAAACGTACGGGAATACGTCTGAATAATGACCAAACTTGAGACACGAATAGATGATAGGCAAGGGATTTTCATACCCCGCTCTGCAACAACAAAGGCATTGTTCCACAACATTCTTTTAATCAGCCTACTCCTCGTTCGAATTGAATCCAGAATCTGGTGAAATCGAGGGGTGAATGGGGAGAATGCCTGGGACGCGATAAGGTCCAAGCCGAGGGCCAGAACCGTTTACAGCTCAATGAAGTTGATTTGAGCCGTTATACGAGACAAAGGTCAGCCTGTACTCCAGAGCAATGGAAATACCTGTTTGGGCGTCATTCGCAGAGCGAGAGACTTGGAAGAACTATTCGCAGCCGGTCTCAACATTGACAGCGTAACAACATATGAAGCTGTAAGAGTGGCAATGTGAACATGGTTGATTTCAAAACACTCCAAGGAGCCTAATGTCAAGACAGGTTCCTGTACATGTTCAAGCATTTCTCCTCCAACCACCTAGCGAACCTCACACTCGGCGCATCCACCAGCCTCTCCACCTGCGCCGCAATCGCAAACACGATCGTCGTAAACGGCACGTACCAAATCACACAAGCCACCCAATACCAAAACCCGCCCTGATTCTGTGCCAGCCCAAAGAGGCCCAGCAGAAATCGTTGCATCATAAACCCAAACAACATCACGCAGAATTGATGAACCAGATACAGCGAAAATGCAATCTTGCCCAAGTACTGACAGATATTCGCCTCGAAGAAACTTTTGAAGGATGGGAGCTGAGACGTGCAGAACAGCATCGTAAGGCCTGAAATTGACCACCAGAAGCGAGAATGATCCTCCATATTCAGACTCATCGGGATGCTGGATCGCAGCGTCTCATACCCGAACATTGGGAGGACATGAGCTTCCGGGTAAGATAGCGTGGGAAAGCCAGCAACGTAAAAAGCGACTGCGAAGATAATCTTCCATATCATGCTGTACCGTGATGGCTGAAAAAGTGGAATTGCACTATTCTCTTCCTGCGCCAGGTTGAAATCCGCAAGGAGCATTCCCGTCGAAAAGCAAAATCCATTCCAAGCACCAAGGAACATGCTCAGCGCAGCAAACATTGCCACCAGAACCATTCTCGTCCCGTTGCTGGGAACGCGTGCCAGGAGCAGCAAGAGGAAGTAAACGATAAACGAGCCGTAGAATTCTAGCGGAATGGTCCAGATCACGGGGTCGTATTTGGGATGGATGACGAATCCTTGGATTGCGGTGTTAAAGTTGTAGAATGGGTTGACCAGGTAATTGGTCTCTTTTATCCAGTCGAGGAATTGCGCCAGTGCGGTAGATTCAGCTACGAATGTGAAGTTTAGTGGAGGAGCGTAGCCAAATCGCGTGGCGATCATTTCGCAAAATGTCAAGAGGATGGGCGGGAGGTAGAGTCTGAATCCTCGGCGGAACATGGAGGAGGCCACTGATGGGTACACAAGCTGTCTCGAACCAGATCGTATCCAACGGAGAGATTTGTACGTCAGGACATAACCAGACAGGACGAAAAAGACACACACTGAAGCTCCACCAGAATCGAAGAACGTCCGCAATGCAGGAAGCTGTAAGATATTGGTCTGATCCGGCTCAGCGTGCCAAGCTGGAAATATCGTATGCCAGCAGCTGATCGTGTGAAAGATATACACCTCCAACGCAGCAATTCCCCTCACCCCATCTAACCACGAAGTCGGCTTAATCTTCAACGAGTCCGGCGCCGGATACGAAAGTAGCGTCTGAATAATGGGCGACTCCTCCAAACATGTGAACATCGATCTCGAGCGCTTATTAATATGTGATGCCGAAATCAATCCCTCCTCATCCCGCATCATAGCTTCCAAGTCAAAAGATCCATCTCGCGACTCCAGATCCAGATCGATGCTTGGACGAGCATTGAAAAATGCAGACCTGTCATGGCTCAAATCCATGCTTTTGGAGAACAGATATCGCTCCTTTGGCTCCCGATCCCTCGACACAGATCGACTCCCCGGCGCTGACACTGAGAAATACACCCTATCCAACATTTGTCGTAGTAGAGACGACGCGCGAGACATGTGCGTAGCCGTAGCAGCCTCCTGTCTCTATCCAAATTTCGAAGAAGCTGATCGCTGAAGTATTAAAGTCAAGAACTCGACCTTGATACTTCGAGGTCCTGATGCGAGAAGCGTTTCATGGTCACGTGGTGCTGTTTCACGTTTTTAGGTTGGCTAAAAAATCAGGGGAAATCGTCTGTGCGGATGTTTGTGGGTTACTTAGCGATGCGAGAGAAGAGCGTTCTTCGAAGCTTGATTCGTTCACGCGTCGCAAGGTTCTGGTGCTCAAAGTCTTGGTTGTGAAAGGGGAGCGAGGAGTTCGGACCTAGACTTCTTTCGTGATGTGTACACAAGGCACTCGCACTATGTGAATAGATAGAGATAACACATGCTTTGCCGAGGAACTTTGGACTTAGTGACCTACCTTTGCAGCTCCCAGAAGAGACCAAAGCACGGGATGTAGCTCAAGGACCAGAACATACACTTGTCACGTGGTTAATGTACGTCAAGTTTCGGACAGTGAGGCTGAGCATCTCAAGCAATGGATAGACAGATGGCCTTCCCACATACAGAGCATGTCGACGGGAAAGACATCGTGCCAATCGCAATTATTACTGACACTATACAGGATGAAAGGAGAAATGTTGGCAGAAGTCAGAAGCATAAAAGATGAGGTTGAAGGAAAGAAAGCCAATCGCCAGCAACGTTCAGATAGAGTGACAAGGGTTGTAGGATGTCCACAATACAACTCATTAATGCATGCTACATAGTTCAGCGCTCAAGAAGCCCAGGTCGAAAAGTGTACCCCATTTGACGATGTTTCGGCATCTGGAATGGAACGACACGCCCTTAGGACCACTGGAAAGATCGACTGGGAAAAGCAAAAGCCCTTGAAAATTTGAACACTCTCTGATTTCGTCAAAGACCACTTGGAATATCTGATAATTGAGTCGGGCTTCGCAAAAGAACCGCTCGACAGCGCAAAAGGACGATCAACCAAAAAAACAAATTCTTCACGCGACGCGTTCTGTGCCTCATTCGTGCAGCGAAAAGTTCGAGCTCGAGTCATCGCGAAGGCAGCTGACTACATCGCCGTCGCGAATTTGAATAACTTGAAGCAATTATCAGACCAGAAAATAGGCAGTGAGAGGCAGCAGCAACATCTTATGTACATTCCAGGCTACGATGTCGCATCTAGACTGTCGGATCCAATAGCGCCCACCTATTTTTAGGCGAACCCCTTTTTTCCTCGCCTTCGCCACTGGCGCCAAGGGCTCGTTCAAGATGGAAACCCGCCGCAATTCAAGCTCTACTTCAACATCATCCTCGTCCTCCGCTTTTGTTGAATATGTTTGGCTTCTTGAAGACTTGTCTTTACTGGCTTGTATCTATCGCCGTTGGCATATTCTCCGTTCTATTTGTTGTCGGCATGGCGGTACAATGGAGGGAGCGCTCGAATGGACCACAGTTGAGGGGGTTTGATGCGAAAGATGCGGAGGAGAAAGTTCGTACGTACAATTATGTGATGACCTTTTTATTTCTCAGATATTGATATGAACATAGCTGCCGGTCCTGCATATGAGATACCGACACTGAATGTATTCCTTGCTGCAGCGACATCCGGCATCATGCCTGGTGGAAACAGAACAGAACTTCCAGTATTTCCACAATCGGAAATGCCCGTTCTGACACAAAAGTACGAAGATTGGGCTCCGGAACCATTCAATAAGTTACCTGGACCACAAGGTATCTTTGGTCCATCGACAACTGTGTCTCCAGCACCTTTGATTCGCTGGATGCATATCCTTGGCGGCATGGATGATATCCTAGCCACGGCTTTCAGCAGCCGAACTCTTCCCACGAATGTGGAACGGAGTTTCAAAGTCGTGAAAACGAAGGTGAGTTTTTGAATGCGTTCAATCTCTAGCACATAATTTTGACGCTCTGATATAGGTTTGGCTCGGGATAGTACCCGTGACCGACGCGCGATGGAAAGCGAAGGGTCTAGACGCAACAGACAACATCGAGGAAGCGCTCGCGATCATCACACAAGTGATAGATGTATGGAAACATCTCGCTAAACCCGAAGTTCAAGGCGACCTACGCAATATCAACAATAAACTCTGGGCTGAGATCGACGTCTTTCAAGATGCGTGCAAAGCCGTCCGAACCACGAAAGGCGAGCCTGTACCAGAATGGAGTCTCACCAAATTATGGGAAGCATTCAATGAGTAAGTGAAGAACTCTGTTTCTGGCCACGACATTACTGATCATGAAGACACCATTTCAAGTTCATCGAGCAGCAAGCCCGCTCCTGGACACTGACACACCTCAAAACTCTCCACAACATCTGGAAGCAGAAGTTCCTCGCCACCTTTCAATCCGGACGCGTCCTAAATGACACACAGGCCACGGTCCGTATCGACCATTTCGACATGATGATCATGCGCAAGATCCAAGAACTCCAATTCCAAGCCGACATCTACATACGGTCCCGCACCGACGGCTTCATCACCGCGAGTCGAGAGATCAATCCTGCACTAGCGAATATCGAGGCCCCCAAAGAACAGCTAAATGGCATCTACCGCAACATTGAAAGGAACAGGATATCAGCGATGGAGACTGCTTTCACGACGGTAGCTAATGCGAGGACGCAGCACCGACATCGCGAGGCGCCTGTTCCGCCTTTCTTAGAAGAGCCTAGTGTGAATACAGATCGAGAGTTTGCGCACAAGGAATTGCAGCCTGAGATTGAGAAGCCGCCTGTCATGCAAATGGAGCGTTGGGTAAGAGAACAATTGGTTAAGGAGGTGGGAAGATTCGGTTTTGTCATTTACAGATTGGCGTACGAGGGGAGCGATGCTGAGTGGAAGGATTTCGTGCGGAAATTAGAGACGGGGGTTGTGAGTGGCCTGGAGGGACTGGTTGGCGTAGATGGCATCAAGTCGAAGATGACGCTGCATTGGATTGATGGCGGAGAGGAAAAGATCCCAGAAGGCGACATTGATGCTGCAAGGAAGTGAGCTCATCACCTTAAATGAAGAGTATCGAATATTGACGAAAACTTAGGGACTTCAAATCCATTTCGGACCTCCCCACCTTCCCCACCGGCCTAGCAAAAACCACATTCCTCGCTATCACCCCCGACTCCATACTCTCCTTCTCCGACGCCCGCGACGGTGACCGCAAAGGCGACTACAGAGGCTTCCTACAAGCCGTCGACGTTGATTTCGACCCTTCCAAGCAAGAAGAGGGTCGAAAGAACAACCCAAAAGGCTACGATGGCTCTTTCAAGATTATTGATCAACTGGTTTGGACTGATCTATTTGCGGTATTTGTCGCGTGTCATGGGCAGACGATGCAGGATTATTGGGCTTTGGCGGCCCAGCATCCGTGGGGTGTATATGTTGGGCCTACGACGGGCGTGAGGAGGAGACAGTGGAGAGAGATGAATGGAGGGTTGGGGTTCATGCTAGAGGCGAGTAAGAAGATTGTGAATGAGCGGGCTGGAGGGAGCTGAAGGCTTTAGTGAAGTCATTACAATGGCTGAATATTTGCTGATGAAGACACGTTCAGATGCCCGGATCATCGTCTCGGTCTCGAGTATGGATTGGTCTTGATGACATTTGCAATGAATTCTATGGCTCATAAGCTCAACAATGTCTCTACTAACTCCCCTGGCGTCCCAAAGAAATCAAACATCATGATTCCCAACCTCTTCCCCTTCATCCCCTTCAGAAACGGCACCAACCTTTGATTGACACCTCCAAGCGGCGTACTCTCCGTACCGTTTCCCGTCGCCATAATCCTCGGCGACACACTCGGAACATCAGCATTGAACTCCGCGCTGGCAAACGTCCAAAACAAACTGTCCATACTACTACTCGCAGCCTTTTCCAAATGTGCCGTCGTAGCATTAAGCTTCCACTGAATGTTAACCTCAGCACCTGACCCCGACGGCGCACCGGTCTCATAGAAATCCTCAATATAAGCCGTCAAGTTCTTCGCCTCATTATACACCAGCTCAATATCCGGCGAATTATCCCTCCACTGCTCCGCCGGAAAATACACACCATACAACTTCTCCTCATCCTCCTCTGGCAGCGCATTCAGCCCAAACCGTCTCAACAACGTGATCTTCCCCCTCGCTTCCCCAAGCGTTCCAAGCTCATTCCGCTTCTGTACAAGATACCTCTTCGCAACTTCACTCATCAACACCTCATAAATCGCTCTCTGAACAGCTGCACCATTCTGCGCATACTTAGAAGTACCACTCTCATAGTTCAACGAAACGAGTAAGGCTTCACTGGGATGCTCATCCAACCACCTATAAAACCCAAACAACACATCCTCCACCGTCGCACTCTGCGACTGCAACGCTTGAGAATGCCAAAACACAAGACTCGAATTCGTGATGTCGAACGCGAAGCGTAAATCGAAGACGCGGATCCCGGCGTCGAGCATAGAGATGATAGGGTCTTCTTGGCACCGGAATACGGATGCTGGGTAGACGGGTTGGCCGCCGAGGGAGGTGATGCCGGAGAGGGATTGTTGCGTGGCGAGGCTGTAGTTCCAGGTTTGAGTATCGTGTGTGCCGGGGAGGTTCATGTGCGTCAGGGGAGTGGAATCAGGGTAGGATTTCATCCATGTTGAGGTTTTGGATGTTGTTTTCTTGTAGGGTCCGAAGATTGGGGAGGCGTCTTGGAGGACTTTTTGGAGTGCGAAGTCAGTGAGTTGGCTTGAAGATCTGGAGTCGACATTGCGTGATGAGAGGAGGGTTGGTGAAGCTGAGGATGTAATCGCAAGAGCCAAGAGGAAGACCGTGAAGTAGTTGAAAGTCATTATGATAGTCGAGTCACTGCGATGAATGACAGTGTGACGAGAATGCGAATGAAAGCGCTCACTCAGCCGCTCTGCATCGTTGTTTTATACAGATATTAATGAAAAGTGCTGTTGTACGATCCGATATGCAATTGGTAGTTTCCCACTTTTCGGCTCACACGTGCGACGGAATGTTCTGCGACTCGCTGAGGTTGCAGCTTCCCACTAGGAATGCATGTAGCTAAGCTAGCCATATAGAGACCAAAACACGCGAATATCTGGTAGTATTCAGTACGAAACCTTGTCAGACTCCTCATGAACGGCAAACCCGGAGTAGTAAACAAGACTTACAATCAACAAAACCCACCAATAAGATTACGCCAAAGCAATTGCCTGACCAGAAACGTGCCCAGAGAAACTCAACACCACCCTAGTGATTGTACCCCAACCCCAGCATCATTCTTTCCGTGTTCGTGACAATAGCATAAGAATGCAGCATCCCCATAGCAGCATTATGCGTCTCCTCCGCATCCCTCTGCTTCCCCGTGATCCAATCAGTCATTCCATAACTTGCACACGCATCACCAACAACGACCATCCGGAAACCCAAATCAGCTCCATGTCTCGTCGTGTTATTGATGCACTCAGACCCATCCATCCCAATCACAATAATTCTCCTATCACCATAGCTCTTGATCACATCCGGAAGGTCTGTGGCAACGAAAGGACTTCCTACGTGCTTGATGAATGTGGGCTCGTCTTCCTTTGGTGCAGCGCATGCGTGAGGAGCGAATGTATCGGGGTATTTGGCAGAGATTGGATTGTTTGGTTCTGTGGCATCGTGACATACGTGAAGGACTGGCCATAAGTTTGAGCGCCAGACCTCAAGAAGAGAGGCTACATTTTTGGTAAAATCTGGCGTGGATCTTGGTCCCCATGCTTCTGTGCCTTCGACGAGCCCTTGCTGGATATCGATCAATAGCAGGATAGCAGGCTCGCTTGTCTTTGTTGACATTTTGGTTTTGTATGTGAAGAGAGCGGATGAAGGACAAGAAAGGGGCCGTGTGAGAAGTGGGGATGGGTGCAAGTTGGAAAGGGGGGTGGTCACGTGCGCGGCGGGGTAATCTTACTTCGTACTTCCTTACGACCTTCCTCTTCCTCTCTTCCTTGCAGTAAGCCACGGCGTCCAAACTGTCCGCAGTATACCGCAATCGTACTTGACACCTTTTTCTCTCTCGACGTACAGAAAATCTTCATGATGTATCAGTCAGCAATCTGTATCCGGCAGTCCTCCCGTTTTGAACACGCGTTCTCGGCCTGACGACAATGGTGGGATGGATATGATTGGTATTAGATCCCAGCAGCAGCATGATTCCCATCTTGCATTGGCGCGGAATGTGCCCTGGCCTGTCATATCGTATCTTTGGTGGATATACTGGATTTTATCCACCTGCTTTGATTAAAGCCGTTGCAGATTGATGTGGCACAGATATGTATATCAAGCAGCCACGAAGATCATGGAGGAGTTCCGATTTCTCTTACATATCTGTCAAAGAGAGGACTTGCTATCTAAATTAGAGCGATGGCCTCTCCGACCAAGCAAACATTGTCTCCAGATGTGGACTTTAGCGTCATTGAAGCCCTCGCAGCGAATGTACCCGACTCTCCCGACACATTTACGAGGTTGGCCGCGAAGAACAAATTGGCAGTGGGTTATACCGAGATGCCAAGCTAGAATCGCAATCTGACCTTCACAGGTTGACTTCCGGCAAGATGGAGACCTGGTCGAAGTCACTGCGTTAGTACAGAATTACCTTGGAGCACTTCCCAGTATTGACCTAAACAGATCCGAAACTGCCTCCATTTCATTGAGTCTCTTCGAGCATGTTGAGGAGAATGGTCGAACATACCATAAGTACAAAGAAGGAAGTAAGTCGATTGATCTGGTCTTGTCCCCCAGAAATTCAAACAGAAGCAGAATACACACTTCCCAACGATGAGGTAAGTCTTTTGAGTTGCCAGCATGTGATCGAAACCATTTTCTCACCTTTTCCAGCTAGAGCAAAACAGACTTGGTAGGCAAAAGATCTGTAATAATTGAGGTTTGTAGCTGATTAATATTCTTCAGATCTGCAACATGAATTATGCAAGATGAGTTTGCATGGCAAGCTTCATCTGGCTCCTCTCAAACCAGAGAACCTGAAGTACACTCTCGACTTCGGAACTGGGACAGGCATTTGGGCTATCGAAATGGGTTTGTGCTTTCTAAAATTAGTCAAGAGAATATGCTAAAGTTCCTAGCTGAAACATATCCCAATTGCAAGGTCATTGGGAGTGATCTTTCTCCAATCCAACCAGAATTGTACAACCCCCAGCGCCATTTCGCAATCCCCTACCTCTAACATCTGCATCAGTATCCCCTCCAATTGCTCCTTCGAAATCGATGACATGGACGATGAATGGATCTACTCTCAACCTTTCTCTTACATCCATGGGCGACTCCTAGTATTTTGCTTTACAGACGCCATATCCATCTTCCGAAAAGCCTACGACGCGCTCGAACCTGGGGGCTGGTTCGAAATGCAAGATACCTGCGCACCGCTAGGATCCATCGATGGAACAATCGAAGGAACCCCACTGCTCGAAACATACAACCTTATCGCAAAGACTTTCCTGGAGAAACGCGGGATAGACGTCACAGTCGCGAGCCGCTTCAAGAGCATGATGGAAGAAGTTGGATTTGTGGATGTCAAAGAAGTAAAGATTGAATGGCCCATTGGCACGTGGGCTAAGAGTGCTTATCATAAACGCATTGGAGCCTGGTATCAGAGAGATTTGAAGATGGCTACAGAAGGCATCATGATGGGATTATTTACAAGGATGTTAGGGTGGAAGAAAGAACAGGTTGATGAGCTGCTTGTCAAGGTTCTCGCTGACATGGATGACAAAAGCATCCACTCTTACCAGCCTTTGTGAGTTTTCTCGGCGCATGGTAAATTCACACTAACCAAGGATAGTTATGTTGTGTATGGTCGGAAACCATAATCATCGCAGTAAGGTCAGATGACAGATAAATTCTCAACAAACTGTGCTCCCCTCGATTGTTCATATGCAGCTGCAAAATATACACAATTATCGAACCAAAGTTTCTGTTCATCGCTCAAGTCAACACGATGCACAAGGTACGTGATACTCAGTTCCCAGCCTCTGGAGTATCCTCCGCCTCAGGGCTATACATCCTCATCTTCCCCTCAGACTGTGTAGACTCCAGTCGCAGTAGCAGTCGGCGCAGCAGGCAGTGTCTGACTGATCGTCACTGCGCCACTGTATAACGCCGGACCTGGAATGGTATAGCTCGTAAACGCCGAGTACAGATCGAACAAGACTCCTGGATCCGTTGCCTTCATCAAGGCCGTCCCCAACACTCCACTGGTCAGCTTATCGGTTCCAGTACCCGTGATGGCAAGGTTGAAGCATTGAGGGTAGTCCTGTGCTCCATTGGCCTGGCCAGCAGCATGCAGTGCTAGAATCTCATGACGAAGAACATAATTGCCTGTAGCGATGTTGGCTGGGATGACCGAAGTCCAGCTGTTGTTATTGGCGATCATTTGATCCGTGGCCCAGTATCCGTTCGTCATCGAGGTGGGGTTTATGAGGCCAGTAGCAGAGATCTTCGTCCAGAGAAGCTTTGTCTTGTCTACTGTCTCGCATGGTCCATTGCAATTTGCCAAATATTCGATGATTGGGCCTTTATGGGAGGTTGGCCAAGGTGTCCATTGATACTCGATCTTACCTCCAGCTTTGACGGGTGCGGCGGCCATGGCATTCGTGGCTCCAACATGGCAGATCATATCTGCCGTTGCGAAGTTGTTTGGCGCAATGAATCCATTGTCGAGGTCCTTAGGGATCTTCCAGCCTACGGTGACAGGAGCTGGGGTGATGTATTGATACGAGGGATTATATCCATCATAGCTGTTGAAAGATCAGCGCCAGCAAACCACATCACTAAAAGGAGCAGAAAGCAGCACTTACTAAACACCATCAGCCACGATACCCGAGACCGTCCCATGCGCCACAACGGTGGACACCAAGCCCAACAGCGAAAGCTTCGAGAACATGACTTTCGTTCTTCCGTTGCACAGACTCAGGTATATCACCAAAGGGGATCAATACTTCAAGCAAACAACGAGTATATTTGAGACAGTTTATCGGCTTTGCCAGTACTGCGGGACAGCGATTGACTCGTTACTCCCAGCGGCAGCCAACTGCAATATATACTTATAGTGCCAAGCACCGCCATCATCTGGTTCATGGAAGATATCTACACCTCCCACCTGACCACGCACTCTCCATCGCCTCACCAGAGTCGGAACTCTCCATCCTCCCTGTGAGCAAAAGTTCCTCTCCATCTCATGACCCAACTCATACGCTGAACTCCTCATCTTTAATCTATTCGGCTGCCTCACCCAGCACGTCCACCTATCGCCTCCTTTATTTGCCACAATATCTCGGCAGACTTCCGTCCGTCTAGCAATCCCCTTCCAAGATATAGATGAATAAGTGCCGGGGTTGGTGTATGAACTAGCGTTGTACCCCAGCTTTCGCCTGTTTTCCCGACGACCCGTCGGGAGTGTTGTTTTTAGCCGCAGGTGTCAGGAGGTGGGGTAAAGTGAAGCTTTTCTTATTGGATGGGGTATGACCAATATGCTCTTATGGCGTGAACCGGTGTTCTGTACAAATGCTTGAATGGAGGATTTGTGGTTGCTTATATTGACTGTTAATGAGCTTCTTTCTCCAGTGGTCGTTGACGTTAGGGAGGAGAGAGACTCGCAGCTTCTTGGCCATTTCGGGCACAGGGGACTTGGCTCACTCAGAGGTAGTCGAAGTATACAGATACTAGTTGAGGCTTGTAAGATTAAGAGTTCTTCGGATCACGCAAGCCTCTTCGACTGTCGATCTTCACCTGCAGGTAGCAGACTACCACGTGATTTATCCCCTCACTTACCAGGTAAGGTCAACATAGGTTCGGAACGGGCGATCTGCTTCCGTCATGAAGAACCTTAATGTTAAATGGTACGAGTGACTGACATGACTCGCTACAGAATTTGATGATGGTTGATAATCACTCCCATCTGTCAAAGATCTCAGCTGTGGAGATGTCCGGGGCTTGTTCGATGTCAATCCCCTTCGGTTGGCCGGCATGGCTTCCGCCAAGGGCCCAGATTCACTTCCAGAGAGATGATTACTATTCCTCATACTCTTAAAATTTCAATTAACGTCTCCGACTTTTGACATAGGCTCCCAGATCTCGACTCTGCGAGGCCATCGCGAGTATCTACCGTTGCATACATTGCATTCTCATGTCAACATCAGGGCGCAGGTTGTGGCAACACAACCATACAACGACTGTGTATTTTTAATCCAAATATCTGGAAGAAGTACATCAGGACGATGGGCATTCAATATGCATCGGGGTAATTTGTTGTGCTTGTTTCTCCTATTATGCTTTCTTCTATCGAAGCGAAAAGAGCAAGGTATGTCGAGGGAGGATAGGTTCCCACAGAGTGTCAACTTCCCAGACATCCATCTGTGACCAGCATCTCGAGTGGTTGTCTGGATTTGAAGATTTACGAATCTCGATCTCGCCTATCGACTTCCTGTACAAACTCTCGGTTCGTATGTACTAATCAATTGTGGTGAGGTCATTTTCGTCTGATGTATCTTCACCTCTCGCCAGCTCTGGATTCCCGAAGACAAACCACACGAACATCCCTCCGTTCACATTTCTATTGGCGCATAACCCACCAACATGTGATGTTTCAGATTCTTCGCAACAACCTTCATCGCATGGCTTCCCCAAACCGGTCAAAGCGGGTCCGGCAGTCGCAAGTTTCCAAAACAGTCTATCCCTGTCCACACCTCAATACCCATCGCAAGAATTCGTCCAATCTCAGCCAGAAGCTGAGATGATGTGTTGGCTGCAATGCTGTTCATGCATGATGATGGAACTTGGCTGTCATTCGAGTCGGAGGTCTTTCCTTCTGACCTCATTTCGCAGTTGGTCAAGAATCAAAGCGCGATCTTGAGGATTGCACCCCTTTTCTGGTTGCGATTGTGCTCTATATATCTGGATATAGACTGCTTCATTCAGCCGGCATTACTGCATTTGTCACCACTGTAATGATTCAGGCCCTTGACCGAACCCTTGTCATCAGCCGAATACCTCCAGCCCGGCGAACATAAACCGCGACCATGGTCTCCGAAAAGGCAGCTTCCGTGAAAACGAAAGCTGATAAAGTTGTACTAAATCGCAAGTTCGCTCCGTTCGTAACTCTCTTGACGGCCATTATCGCATTCTCCTTGTCACTTGTGGCACTATTAGCAGTTGGTGGCAGTGACCTTCAAAAGTACGACTTGCTCACAGTATGTCCGCATCCCTAACCTAGCCAACCATGTATGCTTATCGACAAAACTCAGCTCAATACCTCAACACTCTTCCAAAATGCTATCAAAGTATCAAACACAGGCTCGACAACCCGCCGCTCTCTCCCCGTCGTCATCGACAATGACAGCGTTCCCATACCTCAAATCTCTGATCGAGCTATGCTTCCAACACGAGTCCAAGCTCGTCAACTACCATCTCCGTCGGACGTCGAATCATTCTTCAGCTCCATCGGCTCAGGCTTTACCTCTGCTGTTAATCCCGCTACACCTTCAGCTACCGGATCCGCCGGTTCGGGAAGCACTGGAACAGGGAGCGGCAATTTCTTGAACGACATCCAGGGCCTCCTACAGGGTCTGTTGGGGGTTGCAACGGGAGCTGCTGGACAAGAGATCATCAATGTGGTGAATAGTCTCGTCGCAGAGGTGTTGGATGCGCTGGGTATCGACGACTTCTACAGTCTGTACATGAGAGAGTATTGCAGTGGAAGCTATACTCCGAATTATTCATCCCCCAACGCGAAGAGGGACACAAAAAAGTGCACTCCATTTAGTAAGCGCCATCACATCTCTCTCATCTACTCATTTACACAGCCACATATTGATTTTGTACTTTAGATGAAGCCGGCTCCGACATCCCCACCACAAACTCCACCCTCCAAGTCGGCACCACCGTAATCGACTTCTCCGCCCTCAACATCCCGAACAAGCTCGCCTCAGCAACCGGCGGCATCGACACAGTCTTCACAGCCATTTTCGCTATCCAAGTAACCGGAATCGTCGCCTCAGGACTCCTCATCATTCTTACCCCACTCCACATCTTCCTCTCCTTCTTCCAACGCTTCATATTTCGCTTAGCAATCGCAGCACTAGCCGCCCTCGCAACGTCTTGTTTCGGCGTCATAGCAGGTATCGAAACCGGAATCATGGTCATCGTCGATGTGCTGGTTAATGGCCTGGGTGAGGGATTGGGTATCGAGTCGCAGAGAGGCGGCGACTTTCTCGCGCTACTGTGGGTCAGTTTTGTGTTTATGAGTATCAGTACGACGGTTTGGTTCTTGAAGTGGCATAAGGATCGCTATGTGAGGAGGCCGAAGGAGGATTATGTTACGGAGAGGCCGTTGGTTAAATCTGCGCAGTCGATGTATCAGTTGGGAGGGGTGAGGGGGGTGGGGGTGAGGGTGTCAAGTGATAATGAGCGGGTCATATGATGCTCTTGACTTCAACTGGATTGAATGAAAGTAGCGGAAGGATTATTGCGTCAAGCAGCTTGACTAAAGACGAAGGCTCTTCGGATTCCGCCAGGTCGAGCCCTTCTTTAGGGCCAGGCGATCGCATGTGAAGCAAAGGTAGTCGAGGAGGGGGTGGATGTATTGAGTTTGAAGCTTTCAAATGTCTCCATGTTTGGGAAGACTACATCCTGATTATGTACAGCACCCATATTAGAATTTCAGACACACATGGTATTTTGTTTGCCAAACTTTACGCGAGCCCTCCTCTTCCCCTTGATCGCACGGTAGCCAATGGACCAATGTATTTACAACGACCTGTATTTATGCCCCAAGTCAAATACATCTCCCTGCTTACAATTCATAGCGGAACACGAATCCTATCGATATCCGGCGCATTTCCCTGGCCTGAAGCACTCTGAACAGTGATGGTGTTCTGACTGCCACTCGTGAACCCACTCAACCGCACCTTATAACTAGGCAAAACATCTCCATACCAATCATAGCCCGACAGCGGGAACAGTACCGTAATGCCAGCTCCTCCATTGACACTGATGCTTGCCGTCCTGACATTCGGGACAGAAGATCCAAGATACTGCACCTCGCAATTGATGTAATCGAACAACACATCAACGGTCGACTGAGAAGCTTGAACGCCTGTGAATGTCACAGATGCAGTTGATCCTGAAAGAAGATTTCCTACTTTCTGGCCGCCTGAACAGCCAGAGCAGGACGAGACAGATGCGCCATTGGCTAAAGTTGCAGACTCGGCTTCTAGATCTTGGTACTCAGGTGTTGTCGATGGAGCTGATTGTATAGAAGATAGTCTGAAGACCATGGAGCCATGAGCTGGCAATGATTGGCTGACCGACGATACACTGCCGAGATTTTCTCCTGCCCATAGATCTCTGGCTGTGGCTGAAGAAATACCAACATCAGTCAGCTGGACAGACAAAGTTCGTGCTGTGTTAGAATGATCCACGATCAACAGTACTTTATCACCATCTGCGAGTGGCCCGAGGAAGATATCATAGTCGTTTGAGAAACGCTGGATCAGCTTCACTGGTAGTCCGAGTGCGTCCTGATTGATAGCGATCAAGTCCTGATTCCCGAGGATCTCTGCTGTTTGTGCTGTCATGCGTGGTACGGAGGTTGAGATCATGAGAGCAGATTTAAATGTTGCCCAGACTGCGAAATGAGTCTTCTGCTCATCGACAGTCATGCCAGGATTTCCTACTTCTAGTAGGTCCATGTCTGCAAACCGGCCAGGACCAACGAGATCCAAGAGGCTGGCGTGGATGACTTGATTGTAGATGCGGAGAGTGGATGTCCAGCCTTGAGAGATATCGTCTGAGATTCTGAACGAGGTTGATACTGCTGGTGCCCATGCTGTCGGACCTTGGAGAGTATTTGTCGAGGTGTTTTGATATGGAGTACCCCATTGGCATATGAGCATGTTCGGGATTCCTACGCCCTGTAAGGCATTCCACATCTTGGCGTATCTGCTCGGGAAATCGGTACGTGCGTCCTTTGGAGCGTTTTGATCGGGGTCCACGAAGCAGTTATCCACCTAGTTAGGATGGATAGTCAATATCGAGCTTATAGAAACGGAAAACAGTTTCTCACCTTTACATATGCCGTGTTCCATGCCGCGAACATAGCAGCATCTTGAGTCTCGTAACCGAGTGATCCTGGCCGATGCGGATCATAGCTTGTATCGCAAGAGTAAACACCCTGATCCGTATACATGCTCCATTTGAAGCCCAAGCCGATGGCGAACTCGCTCAGGGGCGCAATCCCATTAGGAAAGACCGTGTCATCGTAGGTGATAGAGCCGTTCGACAAACGATCATAACCCTGCCATCCACAATCGATTTGAAAGAACTTGTAACCGAGACCCAGGAAGCCCTTGTCTGACATGGACTGAATGGTATCGTGTATCATAGTTTCATTCGGCGAGCAAGCGACGTCATTGTAGCTGTTGTAGCCCATGATTGGAGTCTCTTGACGGCCGGGTGCTGTTTGGGCGCTTGCAGTCCCGAGCAACATCAACGCCAGTACGGCGGCGCGATCTTCTGTTGACCAAATCATTGTGTATAATCTCCATATAATTGAATGAATTGAAAGTGCAAGGACAGCTCGATAGAAGATGCCGTCAATTGGACCTCCTTTTATAAATTTTGATGGAGGGACTATTTCCATCTTCAAGGCACCTCCGAAAGCTTAATGGATGCGCTCCAATGGCAAAATGACTGCAGTTCTTCGGCGGCGACATCATTGCATGCACCGAATGTAGAAAATCGAAGTACCGCGAATCTTGTTCACGCGCACCAATTGACTTCCGGCGCTTGGGAGTTAATGTCTGCATATGTCCTAATTCGAGTTGCGATCTGCCATTAAACACGAGTTTATCGGGCTATTATGTGGGGTACGCGGGGTATGCGGGGGGATGGTCGGATATCAGACCCATTCCGAATAGCTTCGGTCGTAAGATCTGATGTAGTCAAATCCCGAATTTTCCTAGGGTCACACAACACAGAGCATGATTCAGTCATTCCTGTTTTGGAAGGTCGATAGTTTACACCGAAAATTGCCCTTGGACTTGTTGGATGCCACCCTCAAGGACTTGCGGGGAATTGGGGATGATAATAAGAGGCTGTTCCTTTTGGCAACCTGGATCATCTCAATGAATTTATGAGATACAAAGTGTCCTTAAAGCCACCGAGACATACTCATGCTTCTTTCTGCATTCACTAAGCAACCAGAGTTTTTGGAAAGTTCGGGCTTCATTTTGGTTAGAAGACAAACTTGCAATGCTTGGGGCATTGGTCTCATCTTCACTTGACATTTCTAGTCATTGCAATGAAACACTTCCCTCGAAGAAGAATGTTTAATCTGATTTGCTACGTGAATGGGCAACTTTTTCTAATGTGCACTTCGCCTAAAACTTGAACTCTAGGCTGTCCATCCCAGAACCTGAAGGATTTCCCAAAGAGGCACAAATGACAAGCTCACGCCGCAGCTCCTGAACCCATGGATCCGATTCCTCCATGTCGAGAAGGGGTATCTTGTGGAGACGAGCATCTGGATTCCGCTTGTTCTTCATTAGCGACGAATTGACAAAATCTTCTGATCTTCTCCTCCCTCTCATACTGCTGATTTAGAATCCTCGCTTCAGAGTACGCTTTACGTTTGGCAAGACTCTTATGCGACACTTGTGGTCGTTTCCGTGGATTGGAGATGCTTTTGAAATTTCTCCCAGTCCAAACGGCTGTCCCAGGACTCCTACTAGTCTTCTTCGCAATCCAGGATTTCAAGGAGCTGAAAGGCTTTTCTTCAGACTCAATCCTCGTCACGATAAGCAGATCAGAGCAGAAGCCGCAAGTAGCATGGTCAGCAGCTACCCACAGTTTCTTGCTAGGGAAGATCTTTGCTGGATCGTCCGAATACTCGTGGTTGACCTTGCCGACTTTGTCACATTCTGGTGTGTGCTTCCGACTTTCAACATGACACCCACAAGCTTCGAACAGAAGGTTGATATGTACGCAAGGCGCGACTTTCCTGGCAAGGTGAGACCAGCGTTCTGGAAGATCTTCTGGTCTGTAAGACTGCCACGCCAACTCGTATGCCAGGGCTTGTTCAGACATGTCGACAATAACTGTAAGAGATACCCGAGTCAACTAAGGGCTCAGGAATAATGGTAAGGACCTGTTTACAAACTAACGTCATGATTCTTCGCAGTCCAGGGTCGTATTTATGTTTGGAAGTCCAACACTAACCAGGCTCAAGACAAGGCCATTATTTCTTTTATCTGGATTCTCAAGGGGCACAGCACTTTGATTGTAGTACTCTTGTTCCTCTTTGTATACATACTTTTCTGTTGTGACATCCAGCTTTGTCCTTCAGATGACCATATTATGCCTTGCTTCGCTTAAGTCAAGCACTCCCTATGCTGGGACAAAGGACTACTTGGCCTGCTTTAGTCTGTTGAACGTGCATACCTTCGTCTACAACGGAGTCTATGGCCCTCAAAGGTATGAGAGTTTATGGTCCTGCTAGTCCAAGACTGCGATATTTCAGGCAAGAAATGGGTCTTCGAGGCTTGGCAGGTCACTCATGGGAGCTTGACAATGTGACTGGGATATTGAAAATGGTCTTCAAATGTCTTCGCTACTCGCAGCCTACTTGTGATCTTGAGCAAAGTCTCTTAAATTGAAATGGCTACATCTGTGGCCGCTTCTCCACGGCCCACACAACGACGAAGCTGAAAAGCTCCAATGCTCAGATCAATAAGAGATTCCCACCACCGCTCCAGATCATCGATTGCTTGAAAGCCGTGCCCCCACACTATCTGTTCTAGCCTATCCTTCTGTCTCAAAGCCCAAAGCCCAAAGTCCATGGGAAATGACCATTACTACCCCTCGCTCTCCGACTACCCCTCCTCACATTCTGTACGCAGATTTCTTCTCATCCAACCCAACGGCGAAGACGTCTACTGATTTCACATAAGACCTAAAGATATATAGGCATCTGATATTACGACTGGAAAGAGGAGTGACGTGAGAAATACGAAAGCTAAATATTTAATTCTGTGGCACATTACGAGGTCGCATTGGATCTGGATTTTGCTTAGCATATAGATTCTCAGTACTAAAGGTCTTTTTGAAGACTTGTATGCCTTAACACATGTCGTCGCTGCGATAAATTCGAGCTTGCTTTGTCCCAGACTTATTACACGAGCAAGTACACGGTTTAATAGCCAATAGACATCGAGCAAGCCACTGCAGTCCTTCAGATCCTCTTTTCTCTACCTGAACTATCAAGTTCTCCATCAACCCACCCCACATCATCCACATCAACCAACTAACGTCATAAATCCCCTGCTCTCTCCATCTACCAACCCCTTCCTGCTAGCCTGAATTCTTCAGCAAGCCCTACTACGACTCCACCGACCTCACCCTCTCCATCAACCCCTACCCCAACCAATGCATCTTCCTCGGCGACATCTATCGCCGCCTCCAAGGTCAGGTCTTCCAGTCCATCATCATCGACTATTTCTTCCATAGCTGCAAGTTCTATAGCACGACTGTCTTCCAGCTGCCGCTGGGAAGTGAGCATGAAGTGATTCCGTAGGACGTCGTGGGGAGTCAGGGGTTTGTATCGCCGCTGATGGGACCGTTTGGTTTGATGGTTTGTGCTGTGTAGGGTTGGGACACTTTGATGGGCTTACGGTTGTTTCTGTTGCTCTATCTTGTTTCGGGGCTTCCCTTTGAGGGGAGAAGAGGGGTACGAGGTTTCATTATTCATTATTGATTAGCCACCCATTCTACCCATCTGCTTCAAGTGTCCAGTGCCTATCAACCAGTGTCCAAATCTCTCGCAATCGTAATTCCACAGCTCCAAATCACCTCTGCTATATTCACAGCGCACCCTTACGCCATCACCTCATTTCCAGATCCCTCCCTTTGATACCACTGTCCAGTTCATCATCCAACCTGTCATCCAAATCATCATCATCAACAATGAAAGGATCTTGCTCCACACTCGCGTAGTCTGCCGCTGCTCCTCCTCCCATACCATCCGCACTGCCTTTCCTCGCTACCCGTCCTTGCTTCAGCACGTCCATGATAGTGAGGCCCTTGGACCAGAAATACCACATTGGTATCAGGATACAGAGCTGAAGGCAAAGAGCGCCGAACCAGAGGTAGAAGGAAGTACTGGTTGCATGGCCCAGTTTGAGACCTCTGGAGGAATCACATGTCAGTAAATTGTTATACGCAACACAGCGTGGAACTGTGGGAGATTGGACAGGTGAAAAGAAATAGACGTGGGAAAATAAGTTAGCGGGTGGGGAGGTGGGGAAGTATAAATAGGACAGGAAAGACTTACAGCCCAACATTAATATTCCCCACCGCCAAAACCGCCCGTCCGACCCAGACATGGTAATCAGAGATGGCGGTTCTGCGGCCTAATTTCACATAATTGATGTGATGCCAATACCCCAAAAAGCCTTGCGCTATCATGCCCGGCAAGATAGCTAGGCCGATGATCTGGTGGAACGAGCTGAAATGCCCGCCGTGCTATGTCCAAACTTGTCAGCCTGACTCAATTATTCATTCCGAGATATCCAAAGCCGAAATCCGTTCGGAAAGTGAAATAATACTCACGGAGATTGACAGCCATATACCTATCAAACATCCTAGCACGATCGCCCCTCCGGCCACACTCTGCACAATCCAGTGCATCTTGAACGAATTCGGCATTCCACTGCGTATCGCCAGAATACCGCCAGAAAGAGACATGAAGCTGACGGTGAGTAAGAATCCGTGGATGGAGACTAGGCCGAAGGTCTTGTGCTTGTGGTGTTTCTCTTTATGCTTCTTGGGTTCGTTCATAGTAATGCGTTGGGTCGAGACTTGTGCAATAACTGGTTCGTCAGGATGTTTCTCATAGCTTGAATCCATGTTAAGCTTTGTGACACCTGTTCAAGTGATCAGTATGTCTATCACCATATGTCCGTTTTGCATTTGATATTCGACGTGGTGATGGAAAGTACCTCGATCAGTATGCATATTCAGCATCAACTCCGGATCATCTGATCTTGTATTCTGCATGAAATTCGAAGACCAAATCCACGACTGCTTGCTTGAATCGACATCCAAATCACTTGATGTCCAAGTCTCGCAATCATAACACATCATCTGTGCATTATGCAGTCCGTCTGGATCAACCCAGGTACGCGTCACATGTACGACAGGGACATTCGATGTCATGGTCACCATAGGCGGGAAATGTCCTGGTGTTGAGCGGATGCTCATTGTGATATCTAGTCAGGTCAGTGCCATTCATATAATCGAAAGCTCCATATTCAATCTATATCTCAATCCATAGCTGATTGATTGATCTACTCACCACCGTCCTGGTCCCCGGGATACATAACAAACATCAGCGCTCCAGCCATCTTCTCCCCAATGCCAAACGCCACCCACCCATTCCTCTGCTCGAATCTCGCGGACAAATGAAGCGATACATCTTTCCCCTTCGTCGTCTGATTCTTGGTCGATGCAATTGCGAAACAAAGATCTGTCCGCGCGCCTTCTACGCGACAGAATTGCAAGGCTGAGCTGAGACTCTGGAGAGCGAAGAACGCGATGAGAGGGCGGAAGAATGGCATTTTGGCATGCTCGTGAGCGGGAACGCTCTGGAGTGAGGCTTGGGGAGAGAAACCTATCGGGCGATGAATTGAGATTGTCGATATCGTGATGATGAGATGCTGAGATGAGATGAGGTTCAGCTGTGTGATTGTGATTACGGGATGTGGGATTGGTCAAGCTGCTGCGGCTGAGCATATTTTACGCCACGGCCGAAAGGGGAAGGCAATGTTGCAGTGGATGCAGCCAATCACTGGCATATGAAGCTTGCTTTCTTCTGAACAGGCACCGAAACTTTCCAATGCCTTTTAAAAGAATGAGAAACTTATCGTCTTTTACCCCCTTAGAGCTGTTTTTATTGTTTACTTCCATGTTGCTGTTGCTGTTCGGTGGAGTCTTGGCTTAGCGAGCGAGCCCCCTGTTTCAAGAAGCGGGAGCTTGAGCTTGTGGCTCCATCAGTAAGGTAAGTACCAGATGAAATAAACCAGATTCAACTATTGATTTATCTCAAAGAAACATACAACCTCAGTTGTATTTTGTTCTGTCTTCTGTAAGAAACATTGAAATATCGACCTCTCCTCACTCTCCGTATCTCGCTCAATCCAGGTCATTGCCCCGAGTGCGCAACAATTGCCCTAAAGTAGCCTGGATACAGCGCTGCGACGTTAGCTACAGCGCCATTTTCAGTTAAGTGCGGGGTACTGCGGGGTGCTTATGAATTGTAGAAACACCATAACTTCTAGGATACGGGACTTTGGAACTGATCTCACGGACTAGGAATGGTCACTTACGATTATGATGGAATACTGACGGTAAGGTGCAGATCTTGCGGATTGGATCAGAGAGGTGACTTGGCTGGAGACAATTCAGTGGAATTCGCGATGATTCGATATTGAGCTCTTGAAAAGTTCTCGACCCAGTGTCCGTGATTGGAATGACTTACATATAAGCATTGCATCAATGGTACTTCTGTTCTTGGACACGTTGTATCACCATGGATTTCGGTGAACGGGAGTTTAATTATGTAAGAAATGCTTTCCTAAAGTAGACAGTGTTGATCCTGAAGTCACCTTGGCAATTGACATTTCCATAACGTAGATACACACCGACTTCTTATTCTGGATACAGGTGATGCCTGCCGATAGTGAACGCTGCAGCGGTACCACAGCCTTGCTTGCTTACTCAAACTACAGTGAACCACATCACCTCCCCCGGACCAGGCACACAAAAAAGCAAATGCCAAAAGCAGATGCCGTGGATTCCTATCAAATCAAAGCATTTCCACTCTGGCAAGCATAGTACAGCCAGTCAGTCCTCAAGCATCCAAGAAACCCAAGACAAGCAGCCAAGCACAAAATATGCATATTCCTCTCGCTTTTGCTCGCCTTTCCCATGCTTACGTGTATCTCCCGAACCACATCTCGGACATAACGTAGGTAAGCAGACAACTCTCATGGTGCATCAACTCAACTTTGTTGGGCGGATAGTAATCGCACCCGCACCGAAAGGCGAACGAACAGAGGCCGTAGACTGGACTGGAATCTTTCAACCCTAACTAGCGTAGGTAGTTTTAAGACTAGAGTTTAGCACTTCAGATGCAGAGTGATGTGATGGATTTGAGGGTACGAAAACGAGAGAGAGAGAGGCTCAGCATTACAGTGGGGTTCGAGGTGTGTTGGGGATGCAAGCTTTGAAAATACGTCATGTTTGTGAGCTATGGGCTGGGCAGTCATCGGTTTCGGGTCTTGAGCGGGCTTTTAGTTGTTCGTTGAGGGTCTCGAAGGAAGCGAGAAGGGAGTTTGGAGTCGGGATTGCTTGGGAAAGAGGATTAGTGTAAATAATTAGGGTCGGTAGTCGGGCATCGCAGCGTCTGGTGTCCGATTCTCCGTCCCCGCGGCGGAGGAATGTGAGACGGAGAGGGCGATAAAGATGTGCTGGCAGGACGGGGCACGGTACTGTAGGCATGGAAGATCACTGGAGCTCGCCGAGCATGAGAAAGGCTGAAGGCTGAAGGCTGAAGGCTGAAGGCAAGTTGAGACGGGACAGGGGCCGATGTTTAATTTCGAGAAGGCTGAAATGATGAAGTGGGGATTGGAGGACTTACTGAAACCTTGTTGACCAGAACGGACTTAAGTAATCAATTGCAGATTTACATTAGCAACAATCGATGGCAACAATTGATGGCTCTCTTCCCTGCGCGTGCCAAATTACGATCCTTGACATGCTTTGACAACGGCACAGCAGTTGCCAGGAGCAGCAAAACGGGGAAGGAAAGAGTCAAAGGCACCTGTCAGCGCTGTCACAAGCAAGATCACCACTGCGTTCACGAAAGAATCCCAGGCTGCCCAGCCTTGTCTCATCAGTCAGCTCCCGCTGAACCCCAGTAAGATGACAACAACCCCAGTAAAAGTCTCCAGGAAATAGACGACCCTGCACCCTCAGTCATCAACGTGCAATTCCAACACTTCGACAGCTCATTTGACGCAGATCTGTATTTGCAGTGCCGACGAAAATGAAGAACAAAACTCTAATCGGCCGAGAGCACGTCGTATTATCGGCTGCTGGTCCAGTGACAACAATCTTGATTATTCTATTCCGCCGACTGCCGTTCCAGATCAGCGGAAAAACTAAGGAAAAGCGTCCCAGGCTCTCACTCCAGCCCGGCTCCCCTAGACTGGACAAGAACCAGCACTGCGCAAACCCGTTGAAATCGGCGGGATGTTCTCGAGGACGACACCGATAGGATATTTCTGCCCTCGTTGTCAGCATGCAGCCATCCCAGTATCCCGGTGGTACCACTGAAGTGCCATGGCGACAAGGCTGTGATCTACGATGCAGCTTGCTGAATCATTCAGGACAGCCAATAATCAACGACAGCCTATGAACAGCCCAGTCAGTCCTACCAATTACCAAACAGGACAACAATGGCAGACATCAGATCATGTTGCGCCTCATCTCCGCGTAAGAACGGGAAGCTCGAAGCGTGGAATGCTGGACCTCGCTCTTCAGAACCTTATATCTATCCGGATCGCCCTTCCCAGACCTCACCACACCAAATCCGTCTCGTCCTCGGCTACTGTTTTCATCCGGTAGCCAATATTTTGAGTTTAGTTCTCTCACTACCGAACTCCTAGCTTCTTGAGCTGTCCTGCAAGTGGATGATGACCTCAATCGTGCGCGCTAACTAAGTTCTAGACTAAAGTAAAGTGCGACCTAAATACCTCTACAGCGGACAGTACAAGAGAGCAACTGAAACCCCTCATCTGAGAGTGTAAACACACTTTGGCTCGCCCTGATCGAACTCTCCATTGCAAGTCTCTGCACAGGCGGGCATTCCAGAGAGCCAGGGGACTGAGACACCTATTTAGTGCCTATCAACCTTCACGTCTGTCCTGTACATATATATTCACTTTCTACACGCGACACATTCCTGAGCATCAACAATGGCTTCCGACGGCGAGAAGCCCGTCTTCCAGCCCATCCGAACAGATAACATCCTCTCAAGTCAAGGCTCACATCCAGGCTACCCAGAACACGACATCGAAGCACCCATAAGTCCTCAAAATGGCGAAGGCGAACATCCCGGCTACGCAGAAGACGAGATCGAGAGCCCAGACACCTTCCGCCATGATAGCTCCACGGATGTGGATGAGAAGCTGGAGAGGGTCGAGACGACTAGATCTATGAGGGATAGGAGGCAGTTCCAGCCTGTTACGACGAGGGATCGAGCGGAACTGCAGAGGATTGCTTCGACTTTTAGTGGAAGGGATGCGCTTTCGAGGACGAATACGGCGCTGTCTGCGCCGTTGGAAAGGCCGGATACTCTTGCGGGTATCAGCCTTGGAGATCCAGTAGTTGATCCTGGATCACCCGAGTTTGACGTGTACAAGTGGTCTAGGATGTTTGTTATGCCTACATCTGGAGATATACAATGTGCTAATGGCAAAATTCCAGGTTGATGAGATTAATGGACCAGAATAATGTCGTTCAGCGCAGAGCGGGTATTGTATGGAAGAATCTGAGAGTATGCGGTTCTGGATCTGCCATCAATCTTCAGAAGAACGTCGGATCTCTTCTGCTTGCTCCTCTTCGATTCGGGGAGTTCTTCGGAAAGGGGGCCGAGAAGACAATCTTAAATGATTTCGAAGGGTGTCTGAAGACGGGAGAGATGCTTGTTGTGCTTGGTAGACCTGGAAGTGGTTGCTCCACACTTCTCAAGTCTCTCATGGGCGAACTTACAGGGCTGGACATGAAAGAGCAATCTGTCGTTCATTACAATGGTAAGTCCCTTTATACACGTGGGCTGTCTTCAGTATGCTAAAATATGCAAGGCATCCCTCAAAAGCAAATGATCAAACAATTCAAGGGCGAAATCGTCTACAATCAAGAAGTCGACAAGCACTTCCCCCATCTCACAGTTGGCGAGACCCTCGAGTTCGCAGCGCGCGTCCGGACTCCACAACAAAGACTCATCGAGGGCGTGGACCGAGAATCGTGGGCCAAGCACATGGCAAAGGTCGTGATGGCCATTTTCGGTCTTTCCCACACTTACAATACTAAAGTCGGAAACGATTTTGTACGCGGGGTCTCGGGTGGTGAGAGGAAACGTGTTTCTATCGCCGAGATGGCTCTTGCAGGCTCACCCATCGCGTCCTGGGATAATTCAACTCGTGGTCTCGATGCGGCAACGGCACTGGAATTCACCCGTTCGCTTCGCATGTCTTCCAATCTCAGTGGAGCCTGTCACTTGGTCGCCATCTACCAAGCCTCCCAAGCTATCTACGATGAGTTTGACAAGGCCGTTGTTCTGTATGAAGGACGGCAAATCTACTTCGGTCCTTGCGACGAGGCGAAGCAGTATTTCCTTGATATGGGATGGGAATGCCCGCCTCGTCAAACGACTGGTGATTTCTTGACTTCAGTCACGAATCCGTCTGAGCGGACTGCCCGCAAGGGATATGAGAAGAAGGTGCCTCGGACGCCGGATGAGTTCGAGAGGTACTGGAAAGAGTCTCGACAATGCAAGGATTTGAAGAGGGAGACCGAGGAGCACGAGGAAGAGTTCCCGATGGGTGGTATCACCCTGGAACAGTTCAATGTAAGTGAGAGTCTTTCCGAAAGGAGGAACGGATCGTGAAATTCCCTCTGCCAAAATACTGACGATTATTAGGCCAGTCGAAAAGGAATGCAAGCAAACCACGTTCGACCCGAATCTCCCTACACTGTTAGCATTCCCATGCAAGTCAAGTACTGTACCCAGAGGGCTTATCAACGTCTCTGGAACGACAAGACTTCGACTGTCACCACAATCGTCGGACAGATCGTCATGGCCCTTATTATCGGATCCATTTTCTACGGCACCCGCAGCGACACAGCCAGCTTCTTCCAGAAGGGAGGAGTGCTTTTCTTCGCCGTCTTGCTCAACGCCTTGATCGCCATCTCAGAAATCAATACCCTGTACAGCCAGCGCCCGATTGTCGAGAAACAGGCGTCGTATGCTTTCTACCATCCTTTCACTGAGGCGATGGCTGGTATCGTTGCAGATATTCCTGTCAAGTTTGTCATTGCCGTATGCTTCAATGTTATCCTGTACTTCTTGGCCGGATTGAGACGGGAACCTTCTCAGTTCTTCATCTTCTTCTTGTTCAACTTTGTGGCGATATTGACAGTGAGTTGGCAGCTTCTTTCTTTGCTTTTCCATTTGCTAACAGTTCAGATGTCCCAAATATATCGCTCCATTGCTGCATCAACCAAGACGGTCTCTCAAGCGCTGGCTATTGCAGGAGTCGCTACTTTGGCAATTGTCATCTACACCGGTTTCGTCATCCCACGTCCTCTCATGCACCCATGGTTCAAATGGATTTCTTGGATCAACCCAGTCGCCTACGCATTCGAAGGTCTCTTCGTCAACGAACTGCACGGCCAACGATTCATATGTTCGCAACTCGTCCCATCTGGTCCAGGATATCCGACGACAGGCAATCAATTCATCTGCGCCATCGCTGGAGCCGTTGCGGGACAGACCACTGTTCTCGGAGATGACTACCTTGATGCTCAGTTCCAGTATTCATACTCCCACATCTGGCGCAACCTCGGGTTCATGTTCGCCTTCATGATTTTCTTCCTGGTAGTCTACCTCGTCGCAACAGAAATCAACTCTTCCACAGACAGCAAAGCCGAAGTCCTCGTCTTCCGCCGTGGCCACGTCCCAAAGCACCTCGAAGTCGCCGAGAAGGCTACCAAGAATGACGAGGAAGCTCCCATGCCAGCTGCTGGACCAGGTGCCCAGGGCAAGGATGAGGAGACGCAGCAGAAGGAGCAAGACGAGGAAGTTGCTGCTTTGCCTCCACAGACAGATGTATTTACTTGGAAGGATGTCTGCTACGATATCAAGATCAAGGGAGAGCCTCGAAGATTGCTCGATAATGTCTCTGGGTGGGTCAAGCCGGGTACTCTTACAGCTCTTATGGGTGTCTCCGGTGCAGGTAAGACCACATTGCTTGATGTCCTGGCTCAGCGGGTCTCAATGGGAGTCGTTACTGGTGACATGCTGGTCTCGGGTAAACCTCTCGACGAGTCGTTCCAACGCAAGACTGGTTATGTTCAACAACAGGTATTTCATCCTAATTTTCATACTAATTCAATCGCTAACCCATCAGGATCTCCACTTGGAAACAACCACTGTTCGCGAGGCGCTTCGCTTCTCGGCCATGCTCCGTCAACCCAAGACTGTATCAAAGGCCGAGAAATACGAATTCGTCGAAGACGTCATCAAGATGCTCAACATGCAAGAGTTTGCTGAAGCTGTTGTCGGTGTACCAGGCCAAGGTCTGAATGTAGAGCAACGTAAACTGCTCACTATTGGTGTCGAATTAGCTGCAAAGCCGGCTCTTCTCTTGTTCTTGGACGAGCCCACATCTGGTCTTGATTCTCAATCTTCCTGGGCTATCGTTGCTTTCTTGAGAAAGCTCGCGGACAATGGACAAGCTGTTTTGGCTACCATCCATCAACCTAGTGCTATTCTGTTCCAGGAGTTCGATAGGTTGTTGTTCTTGGCTAAAGGTGGACGCACTGTGTACTTTGGTGACATCGGACATAACTCCGAGACGCTGCTGAACTATTTTGAGTCTCATGGAGCTGATAAGTGTGGCGAGGATGATAATCCTGCTGAATACAGTAGGTTCAAATCATCTCCCCTTCTCGCTCTGCTATGTACTGACAGTCTCTCTAGTGTTGACAATGGTCGGCGCGGGCGCATCCGGCAAGTCCACCAAAGACTGGCACGAAGTCTGGAAATCCAGCGATGAAGCGAAAGAAATCCAAAAGGAGCTCTCCCGTATCAAAAACGAAATGGGCTCCCAAGCAGCCAGCGACGACTCAACTTCTCACAGCGAATTTGCCATGCCATTCCTAAATCAACTTTACGAAGTCACCGTCCGAGTCTTCCAGCAGTACTGGCGCACACCCGAATACATCTACGCCAAGATCCTGCTGGGCGTCGCATCCGCTCTGTTCATCGGCTTCTCATTCTTTCACGTCGATCCCAGCCAGCAGGGTCTGCAGAATGCTATTTTCTCCATCTTTATGATCACGACTATCTTCACTACTCTGGTCCAGCAAATCATGCCTCGCTTCATCTTACAGCGTGATCTCTACGAGGTGCGCGAACGGCCCTCAAAAGCTTACAGCTGGAAAGCCTTCCTGATTGCCAACATCATCGTCGAGATCCCGTATCAGATCTTGCTCGGAATCATGGTGTTCGCATCGTACTTCTACCCAATCTACACTCGCGGCGGCATTCCCGATTCGCAGCGCCAAGGTCTAATTTTGTTGTTACTCGTGCAATTCTTCGTCTTTGCAAGTACCTTCGCGCATATGATGATTGCAGCGTTACCAGATGCCGAGACCGCCGGAAATATCGCGACGTTGATGTTCTCGATGTGTTTGACCTTCAACGGTGTTTTCCAACCGCCATTTGCTCTGCCAGGTTTCTGGATCTTCATGTATAGGGTTTCACCATTGACTTGTAAGTCTCCCCTCCACCCATGACCTATCCTCTCTATCATCTTCTCGAGAACATAACTGACAAAGCCTCCCACTTAGACCTCGTCTCAGCCGTCGCCTCAACCGGCCTCTCCGGCCGCCCCGTCCGCTGCTCCTCCAACGAAATCGCCGTCATGCAACCCCCCTCCTCCCTAACCTGCGGCGAATACCTCTCCGCCTACGCCTCCGCCTCGGGCGGCGAGATCTACAACCCCAACGCCACGTCCGACTGCGAATTCTGCACCGCCAGAGTCGCAGATCAATTCCTCTCCTCCGTAGCCATCAGCTACACCACCCGCTGGAGAGACTACGGTATCGGGTTTGCGTTTATTTTCTTCAATATTGCGGCTGCGGTATTGTTGTATTATTTCTTTAGGGTGAGGAAGAGCAGTGGGAAGGGTGTTGGGGAGAAGTTGAAGCCGGTGCTGGGGCTGTTTAGGAAGGATCCTGAGAAGAAGAATGTGGGGAGTGAGAAGAAGAAGGCGCCGCAGGATCAGGCGGAGGGGGAGAACCTGGCATGATGTACTTACTCTGATTACTGAGTGAGGTGGGCTACGAGGTGGGTCTGCTTGGCGTCTCTTCGGCTTTAGCTTTTGGAAAACTCGGAAAAGCAGGAGGCAGATATTTATTGTAATTCATTCAGTAATGCTAATGATCTATTCATCGTTCTGTTCGCCAAGATGACGCGGGAATTTGTCACGGTCCGAGAGAGTCATATCTTGTTTATGGAGGTTCCATGGAAGGATGGGAGGCTTCATGCTCTTTTAGACCTCGGAGATCCTTCAGTGGTCTCGGTAGACGCTATCTGTTGTGGTTGGTAAGGCGCGTCATCAGGTGACTCTGCTTCCAACCAACACTTGTTGGTTTCAACACACACCTCCGTTCGACTTTTTTTGCCTCCTGCAATAGATCACAGGGAGGACATTGCCCATTGTGTCTGCTATCAATATGAAGGTAAGCTATATTCTTTACTCAATCTACCCTGAAAACTCCCACTAGTGTGTTCGCTTTGGTTCAGCAGCTTACCAGCGTTCGAGATACTCACCATGTTCTCCATCCCAACAATCATGACCATACTGCTCTTCACCCACGCAATCCAGGCTACCAACAACACGGAACCATCATCGAGCCGAATAGTTCCCATCTTCTCGAACGATGAAGCACCAAACAACCAAATCTCAAGTGTCAACAACCAATCGACGTCCCCCTTGCAACCTGACGCTCAGGTCGTCGCCATGATTTGCCCTTCCGACAAGCCAAGCTGTGAGACCATAGATGGCGATGGTGATGTATCTATCCCCAACTTCATTCTTCAATACAGTTCAGCGAGCCCTAACCTCTGCTCTCAGAAGACAGAATTCCGCTGCCAAGCTCCAGGACCACTCAAGACCTGCCCTTGCTGTCCTCAGTCGCAACTTCCAGACTGTGAACCCCCAAATTGCATGGCGCAACCACTCGTTTCTCTCTGCAAGACGACTCTCCTCCAAGTTGCCCGTGTGATGTCTATTTCGAGCCAATCTCTCCGCTTCTTCAGCCTACAGACATGCAATTCTCCACCGACGAGGAGTTGCGAGAAGTACAACTTGATTACCAGAGACGTACTGCGGGAAGGCCGGAACTGATATCGGGCTCGAAGGAGTGGTATGAGAGAATGAAGAAGGAGGGATGGCTTGATGGAGATCTCTCGGCGAGAAATATGCAAATTCTCAGAATATCTTTCTAGCAGCATGTTTCATGAGGTTTTAAGACAACCAAAGTAGCCAGTGTCGAAGGTTGGCGAATCTATAAGTCTTCCCAATCGATTCTGCAGAGTCCGCGGTACCTTGTCTGCATACCGCATGCTTTTTTCTACATTTGTGTATTAAGTAATTGCCTAAATTCTGGTTAGTTTTCTTCTACGAACCATCGGTTGTCACGCACCTTCCCTTCCCAGAAATGTAGTCAAACTGCGCACCAACTCTGAACTTTAGGTATTGATGAACAGACATTCGCAGAACACCGCTTACGACCATCCCACATAAGATTAGGGAAGTGACTATTGTCCGTTCTGCATAATCGACTTCTAGGCTTCCAACATTATATCTCTAATTAGCAAGTACAGGCGTCTTCCTAATCCACTCCTCCCCCTTCACCCCATCCAAAGCAACCCCAACAACCCACTCCGCCACACTCCTCCTTGTAACACTAGGCATACACCCTAACCCTTCCCCCGTTTCCCCAAACACCTTAACAGGCAATGCCTCCCCTCCGTCCTCCCCTCCAGCCAACATACAAGGCCTCACCAGCGTCCACCTCAACCCATCCTCTTTCCCAGCCCTCCGTACAAGCTCCTCCACACCCGCATGATCTTTCTGCCCTACCGCCATAGGACTTTTATTCAGGATCATCCTCATAGGCCAGAAAACATTGGGATTCGAATCGCCAACTCCAACAGCAGAAATAGTGATCAATCTCTCGATACCACGACTCCTCATCTCGGCCAAAAGGAGACGATGGACGTCCGTCATGAATGTAGGTGGGCTGACTGGTGCCGAGAAAGGAGAGTCTGTTTTGCGGAGGGAGGCGAGCGATACTATTACTGCATCGGGCTTCTGTGGAGATGAGGTGATGGCGGTTGAGATGTCGGAGGAGGATGTTGGTGTTCCTTGAATGATTGTGAGGTTGGGATTTGGTGTTAGGGATGAGGGAGTGCGGACGAGGGCGGTGATTGTGTGGTTCGCTTTGAGAGCGGCTTGGACTATGAGTTTGCCGGTTCTCCCTGAGCCGCCGATGATGAGGAGATGCATTTTGATGTCGTCGCTCTGTGTGCCTCTGGGTGAAGTTGAGGTTTCTTGGGAAGCAGGGTTTGAGGGAGGGATGGCGCAGTATCGATCACTGGCTTGAGCTTAGAAAGCTGAATTATTGACGAGCTCAGTTACAAGATTAACATAGACAAAGGCGATGGCTCAAGTGACGGGATGTTGTCGTGCCTGAATGGAGCTTCTGAGCTGTGATGTTTATCTTCGTGCTGTCGCTTTCTTGTTTGTGAAGGAAGTTGGAGAGTGGATGTGGAATGGCTTATATACCGGACCACTTCTTCCCCGTTACAAATCAGACGAAGCACAGCCGCTTCTACTTCCTCTAATCGTGTTCTTGTAACCCTATTGTTTTGCCCGCAGGTTTATTGACTTTAGCGAGTAAGCCCGGCATTCCGGCTACTCAGCTCCGGGGTGGTGTTGCCCGGATAGACACGCAGAGTTAGCGATCTCCATGCCCGGAGTTAAGGCCTTGACCCGGTTATCATCTTAAGCCTGCAGCAACCATCAGTAGAAGCCATACAGGCATATCTGGACGAATGGACACTTTCTAACACAGCGAAAGCCGACCGAACTCGTGAAAGTGAAAACGCTCAAGTCTCAACGACTCCACAAAGCTCCACCACCACCATTTGCATTTCAACTGCCCCTTTCGTGGATATGTTTCCAGACTTGATGTTCGTCTTCAACACTGCTATCACGAGCGCTCTTGACTCCCAAGTCACCACCAACCAAATCCTCACACCCAAACGAGCATTCCTTCAACGGGCTACTAGGCGGACTCTCCCCCGATGAGCCTTCAATACTCTTTCTCCTGATACTCCTTATATGACTCAACTGATATCCCACCTCACCAAGACCATCGCTATCTACACCTATAGGACCAAGATTTTCAAGACCAGTTTTATCCCCCGAAGCAGTAAAGTTGATTTTCGTCTCTTCGCCTTCAATCGAAGGATAAGTAGCGGCGTCGGTGGTGATAGCGAGGCCGATAGGAATGTCGTGACTCTGAATATACGAGCCACTTTTCTTTCCTGAAACAGGATCAAATCCAGCCCACGCATTTGCATCATCTTCGGACTCGAAGTCCATGTCCGCGTCACTCATGACCGTATCACCATCTTCATCTTCATCCCACTCACCTACCCCAGCCATGTACACCTCATCATCCTCTCCAAAATCTCCAAACGACTTTCTCCGCTTGCGTCCGCCATATTCATCCGGATCCACATCCATACATCCACTATCCCCCGCTCCCTCGGCGGGATCTTGTTCTTCCAAAGCAATGTTTAAATCTCTATCCATCTCCCTCTCCATCCACTCAGCATCCAACCTCCTCATCTCGATGAGTTTTTCTTGCCATTCCCTTTCCGCCTTCCGCTCATTATGACATTGAGACGGGAAATCGCAATCGAGCCAGCAATTTCCCACTCTTTTGCCCCCGCGACAATCTTCTCTCTGATCTCTACTTCTACCCCTGCTTCTCCCCCTCGTCTCCAGCTCATCATGCCCTCCACTTTCATTCTCACACAGCGAATAATCCTCAGCACCTTCTGCCTCCTCCCCTGTATACACCTCAGCACACCAAGCTCTTCCCCTCACCCTCCCAAGCTCCCCACTAGCCTCCCTACCACCCCTCGTCCTACTCCTCGTCAACACTCTTCCTCTCCCCCTTCCCCTCTCACTCAATTCCTTCTCAACTTCCTCCCTCAGCGCCCAAACCTCCCTCCTCCACACATTCCAACCCTTCCACCCCCCATAATCAAATTCCGCTCTACACCCCCTCATCGCCGCCTTTCTCCTTTTCCTCTCCCTCCTTTTCTCTCTCCTCCGTCTAGCTTTAGCTCTAGCTTCCTTCAGCAAGGCTTTCTCTTCACTGTCCATAACTGAAGATGCTGGCGAAGGAGGTGATACAGGCGAAGCCGGCGGACTAACCACCGCGCAGAAGAAATGTCCGTCTTCTAGACAGCGACGCGTTACGCCGAGGCGGTAGATGGATTTGCAGAGGTGGCATTTCCAGAGCCAGGGGTAGGGGTTGAAGGGTGGTGGGGGGATGGAGATGGGTGGCATGGGCGGAGTTGTGAGTGTAGGTATGAGATATGATGAGCCAGGGGGACCTGGTGATGAGGGGATAACAGTGCGGAGGTGGAGGCGGGGTGGGTGTGTGAGGTTCGTGTGTGTAGTTGTTGGGTTGTTGGTATTGGTATGAGGCGGGGAGGATGGTGCTGTAGGTGGTGGTGGTGGGAGTGAGAGTGGTGATGTTGGAGAGGTGGGAGATTCGGTGGTATGTTGGAGGGGTGTTGGAGGTAGTGGCAGATGCCAGATTTTGGGGGGCATGGTGTTTGTGCGTATGTACAGAAGAAGGCGGCTGATTGATCCTTGCACTTTCTCGTTCCTAATGTGAGAACACAATTGAAAGTCTAAGCTGCGATATGTGCGGACAAAGAGACTAATCATCTACCTGGAGATTGCGCCGATCGAGGACCTGGGAATTGATGTTCGAACTGGCCTCGCACTGTAGCGCAGTTCGAACTAAGGAAGAAGACCTTTGAAGCCGATCGAAACGAATGAATTAGGGAGACGAAGACTTATGAATTCTGGGCCGTGCTATCAAGTCAGATTTACCTCTACTACGAGGTTGATATGTCCACTCGGCTTTTGGGGTTCAAAGTCAAGAGAGTCCCTTTGTCCTCGAAGGATGTCTTTGGCTAAAATAGGGTAAATGACATCGCATTTAGGAATGCGGATTTGGATTTTCGACAACAAAGAAAGACGCGGCTGATTGAAGATCGGATGATTTGGGTAAGAGATATGTGAATATTGAAATTTGCGACGACATGACATGACACGATGCCAGACGCAACCTACCACACCTGCCCTGGCAAGTCACCACCTAAAAGGAAATTCTCATCATATTGGTACAACTGCCCATACTGCTTGTAGCTACCTCATCTTATCAAGACTATCCACAAGTCCCTAAAGACGTGCATCGTCCCATTGACATTTCATTAACCCCCATGACAAGCATTCCAGCAGTAAACAAAAACAAGGAAAAGCCACAAAACAAATATATCCCCATACACCTTCGGTATCTTTCCCAACCCACACCAACAGAGAAAAAAGAGAAGAAAATCCGAATATCGTTGCCTAGCCTCGGTATGCCTTCGGACCTGGAATCTATGCCTCGATAGCCTTCTTCTTCTTTTGCTCGACCTTCAACAGGAGTGCGCGGTTGATGTGTGGCAAGACACCTCCGAAAGCGATGGTGGCGCGAATGAGAGTATCGAGTTCTTCGTCACCACGGATGGCGAGTTGGAGATGGCGGGGAGTAATGCGCTTGACCTTGAGATCCTTGGCGGCATTCTAGGAATGATAGGTCAGTATCGCGCATCTCAGGCAGAAAAGGAGAGGTTGGAAATGACTCACTCCTGCGAGCTCGAGAACTTCAGCAGTCAGATATTCGAGGACTGCAGTAACATAGACGGCAGCCTTGGCTCCAACGCGCATCTTGTTCTGGGTGTTGTTCTTCAAGAAACGCTTGACACGACCGCAGGGGAACTGGAAAAAATGTCATATTAGCATTTCTGACATTCTACGCGCCTGAAAGTCGATTTGTGGTTGTTTGGAGGTATTCGAGGTCTGTTGTTGTGGGTGGCTGGGGTCAAGTATTCTGTGTCTTGGTTTTGTTGATATGCCAGGCGCGTCGGAACTCGCAGGATTAGAGGTATCTGTATGGCAAAATCGAAGCTTCATAAAGCTGGAATAGGGCGCAGCGCATCGTGAGCCATCCCATAATCCTCATTTCCGTCCATTTTGCCGTTGTTTATGTGGATGACGCGACACTGCGGGGTGAAGATATCGTCGGATCCACCATCGAACCAGACCTCGGAATCCCTCCAAACGACCTGCGATGCCTCTGCAGATGCTGAATAGAGCTTTGCGCAATACTAACCTGGAGTCCTGCCTTGCTGGAGTGGCTCTGCTGCTTCTTTCCACTATCGTGGCCGCTCTTCCCTCCGGAGCTCTTTCCACCAGATGATTTTCCCTTTCCGCCGGCCATTGTAGATACTTTTCGAAAAGTAGTTGGTGATTTGTTTTGGTTTCGGGGGGTGAAAGTTTGATGTTTGTTGTTGGATGAAGAGGCGATGAGAAGGATGTTTGGTTAGCAAGCAAGACTTCCTGTAGGCGCGTTGTGAAGATATGCGCTAGCGTCGAGCCTGAGGATGCGCAAGCGAGCCGCCTCTTGGGGGAATTCTGGCTGTGAGAGGGGGAGGAAGAGTCGTCAACCACCTCCATTTTCGACCCAAGGAATATAGAAAAGATAGCAAACGATAGAATGAGACTGGAGGATCGTGTATATCCAAGTAGAAAGAGACCAAAAGCGTAGATGGTGGAGAGACAGAGAGATATATGGAGAGGTCACCACCCATAAGGAAGGTTTGGGGCGGTGGTAGCACTGACAACCTCCACCCCAACTCCAAAAAGATGGTGCGTAACTTACCTGTGACGTATTCTGAAGCTGTCCCCATCAAGACTGTAGCCATGGAGAGTTGTTCGATATTGAATGCGTGGTTGTTGGTGGAAGTTGTCGTTGCTCGTAAGTGCAGCTCCAGATATTTTGGCGGATGCTGCCTCAGTCCTCAGCAGTCACATGACCATGGTGCCAAGGCGGAGGGTTTTCTCCTTGTCCTCGTCGACGTCTTTCTCTTCGATCTGTGGCGTCAAACTTTGCAAATGACTACGGACGATCGACGATGATATTCAGTCTTTGACATCTTGATTGCCTTCTTCCGTTGCGAATCTGGATCTATTGTGTTGCTTCGGGATCTCTTCCGCTGTCTACCAATCCTGGACGATCGAATTCAGGTTGACCACTTTCCAATGGCTGCGTGATTCCAAGTATCGCGATGGCCGCCAGTAGCAGGCCGCCTGTTGCATCTTTACTTCGTTAGTCGTATGCTATTAACCTGATGCTTTCAATGGATGATCTCGGAGATATTCCGACTTCTCATAGGTTCCTCTCCTTCATGGATCCACTTCGCTGTCTCGTTCTCTGGCTCTTTCTGATCTTCTTTCTCTCTTGCCTTTCTTAACATTTTCTTCTTTTGCACTTTGGAGTGCCTGTCTCTCAGAACTTGGAATACTTTCTGGCAGTATTTCTGCCTCTATTTCATACTTTCGCCTCTTGATTGCATGCTTCTTCGTAAGCTATTTTGTCTCCGAGCAGTCTTTAGCACTCCTGAAGTCGCACTCGATACACGCAAAATCAGGTTGGACATATTCGACGGGATCCCGTGTGACGAAGTTTGTTCCGCCGCAAGCTTGTATCGAAGTTGGAGGCCGTACAGAGCTCGAAGACTCGAAGACGAGGTGATATCCCAGGGTATTCCACCAGAAGGATTCAAACCGGGCTCCCGGAGTCGGAGAGAATCTCTTCAAGGTGCTCGAAATTTCCTTTTCTCGTCAACTATGGGCAAGAGGGTCTGGAAAATACAAGTCCTACTCTTGGAGAATTCTGTTGTGGTATTCTTATAACGCTAGCTCACTGGATATCATGGCCTGACTCCAAGATGCCCTCCCAAGCCAGCTTGCTAAAAGATGATGCAGACACCAGGTCCTACAAATATTTATCTTCCATAATTCACTCTCGAGGCCGTGAGGCACAAAAGAACTCATAAAAACGACAATTATCCGAAGAGACTCCCGCCAATCCGCCAATCGCACCAGCTCAACCTCTACGGCAGCGCAAAAGCAAGATACTGTCCAACAGCATTATCCAACTGGGTGTCCATGAACACGCCCGTAAACGACCAATACATTCCCCAATCCGTCACATCCGCTCTATCCAGCCTAACCCTCAAGTCCCCCGAATTATCAACGTCAAAACCACTAATCCCCATCAACACCGTCGGCGTCGTCTTCACTTTGGTCTTCTGCTCTGGAAACAACTCGATCCCCTTCATCCCCCTCTTACTCATCGGACTTCCTCTCAGTCCACCACCAAGAATCCCATTCCACACCCACACACACTCACTCTTCGGCGAGTATGCAATCCAAGTAACGCCAACGCCGTACACGCAACTCTCGTTCCAGGTATTGACATTTAGCATGAACCCGGTAGTCGAAACATGCGATGCCGTAACGTTTACGCACCATTTCGTGCTACTGCTCATATCCAGCCTATTCAACCAGACTACCACGACCGGCGGACACACATACTCTCTGAAGAAGCGGATTCGGCAATTCTTCGTTCCGGGCAGGGGATCGGGATCCATATCGATCTGATGCGTTCCCCAATCCATGCCGAAGACCTGCGATGTCGTGCACGACACTTTCAGATACGTTGCCCCGATCGAGTATTCGCTCGTCCCTGCCCATGCTGACGCTTTGGCTACAGTACCTTTGTCGGAGGAGGAAGACGTGGAGAGCTCCAGGCGAATGTCGGCGGTGTTCTTCTCCCAAATGTCCCAGAAGCCGAGGACGACTGTGTCGGTGTAGTTACGGGAGTTGGGTATTGTGGCGGTCGGAATCCAGTGCGTGAATCCCAGGGTGCCGCCAGCTAGCATTCCGGTCCTGCTTGCTGGTGTTGTTGGTGATGAGAAGTATGGAGGAGAGAGAGCCCTTGATGGGGAGGGGTAACCACGGTTTCGAGCCGGGATGTCTTGTTCGGCGTAATTTGCGTGATGGGCTGTGTTGTTGATAAGTTACTTTTCGGCTGGCTTCTACGGATGTTCTTGTCTTTGACAATTGTATATGCAAGTGGCGAACTTACTTCTCAATCCACTCCCAGGAAGCGGGAGTTTCTTCCTCGCATTCCAGCCTTGCGGCGTCATTCTAGTATACGCCGACGCCATGATTCTCGATCTGTCGATCAATGTCTTGATACTTCAATCAAGCAAGCAACCGAGGAAGCGGCCAGCAAGACATATATTCGCCACCAGCCTCTCTCAAATCCGATGCGTCCATCCACCAAGAGGATAAACCATCCCTTCATAATTTTCCATCCAATCTCATTCAACCACTCACACTTAACTCCCTTCCCGCCTCACCTTTCTCCATCCCGTGCCCATCTTCACGTTCTGACCGTTTTCCATCTGCAAGGGATGAAAGTCGCTGCAGAACTGATTGGCGAACCCAGATCGACGAATCAGCGAGAGGCTATTCTTAACATCCAACAACAACAAAAGCAAATTCAGGACACCAACACCTCCACATTCCACGTCCTGCAGAGAACCGGTGATGTCTTACATGGAAGGATATTGATACGAGGGTCTCACGACAGTGAGGCGGAAGGTCAAAGAGAAGAAGTTTTGGTTGGAGATGTGGGGTTGAGAATTGACGAGACTCCAAGCGTCCATTGTTGTTCTCGGGTAGGAACTGGATAGAGCGTCGGATGATGCACTGGGCGCGCTGAGTGTTTTAGGCGTAGCAAACCCGTGCAATGGATGGACGTTCTTCTCGTTCTGCAAAGTGCAAAAGCCAAGGGTCAGAGATATCACGGTCGAGAACCGAAATATGAGTATGACGGACTTTCGTTAACATGCACACACTTTGCAAACCGGCAGCGGCCCCCTTGCTTCACAAAGCTTCAGGCAAAGACCTCTGACGAGACTTAGGCATTGGGCGTACGGTACTTCAACCAAACCAACATGTCCGCAACATTGTAGCTGATCCTAACGCTCGTAGCTCGATCATCTCATTGCAATTCGCTACGAAACCACGCTGGTGTTTGATGTGACTTTGGGTAGATATTTTGAGCTCCATACGTACTATGCATTTGAACTCATTTCCCTAAGGGGCAGCTTACAAGCAGTAACCGAAATCCCAAGACATCAAGAGTGAAACCCGGACTCATGAACAGCACACCCCGAAAATGCCTCTCAAAATACCAACAACAAACATCTACCCTCGCTTAGCTGTTGTAGACGGCAACATAGTCGACATACATCGGCCTCGAATCAACGGTCGAAGCAACCGGCGTTGCACTTCCATACCGATTGTTTGGGAACGCACCACCAATCGCCAAATTCAGCAAGATGAAATGTCCCTGATGAACAGCTTGATTCCAAGTCTGCGTCCCAACAGTACCTTCAGACACAGAATGGAACAGTACGTCGTCTACGTACCACCGCAAGACCTCAGGTGTCACCGTCCTATCAACTTCAATCGTATAGACATGGAAATTGCCCTGGCATGGGCTATTAGGACATGCACGGTTTCCTAAGTAGGCAAGAGTCAGTATTGCCTCACATACCATCTCATCTCATCCACAAGACAAGATTCAAAGAAGTTGGAATCGGAATAACAAACCAGCAATCCCATCCGTCTCCCCACACGGCCCCCCAGGATTTACACCACAATGCAACACCCCCCACACCGAATCAATCCCATTCACGTTCTCCATAATATCAAACTCGCCCACACTCGGCCAGTTCTGATAATTCCCACGATAATTGCTACCCAAGGTCCAGAACGCAGGCCAATACCCGATCGCTTCGGCGCCTTTCACGTCGGGCATCAGGATCCGAGCTTGAATGCGCATCTTGCCGCCTTCTTGGGCCATGAAGTTCGTGCGTTGGGTTTCGATACGCGCGGATGTCCAGATACCGGTGGCGCGGTTGAGGAGGGGTGTTATTTGGAGGACGCCGTCGCCGGTTAGCTGGTGGGGGTATTAGTTTTTACTTCTCTGGATTTCGTCACGTTTTTTTCGAGCTGGGATTCTGGGGCCTCCAGAAATAAATGGACCTTAACTTACGCGTAAATTGTTCGGGCTACTGGTGTACGTTTGGATCTCTCCTGTACCCCAATTCGCTGGACCTCCAGGGTAGGAAGTGCCGGTGTCAATGAGCCAGTTGTTGGTCGAGGGGAGACTGTTGGCGGTGCCGATGAAGTCTTCGGCCCATGTGAGAGTGAATCCGGAGATGGTGGGCGGTGCGGCATTGATGGTGGAGAGGAGAGAGAGGAAAATGGTAAGCCTTTGATGAGTATACATCGTGAGCTGGAGGGCGAATTGAGACGAGTTGGGGACGCAGAAGGTGCAGAAACAGCAGAAGAGAAGGTTGAAGATTACTTTGCGAACTCTAACAGTTTGCCGAAAACTCCATTGTTGCAGGACATTGGGTCGATTTATGTTCTTCACTTCTCAATCGTCCCAGCACAAAATGGCGTTGGGCGAAGCACGTAGAACGAAAGCAGATACATCTCCGGTCTTCACAAGAGAGTTCAACTTCCCCAGAAGTTCCTTTCGGGCCTTCCTATCCACCTTGAACAATCCCATGATCTGAAGAAGTCAACCCCTCCCCGAAAGGCCCCTCGTCAACAGGCCCACAAAGGCAAAAGTGAAGCTGTCGCGGTCTTATACCGGCGTCCATCGAGTATGTTGTGCATGCGAACTAGGCTCGGACACTCTTTCTGGATGTCCTCCGTTCTTGTACCGACACCATTCTGAACTTTATATGAACTCAAGTGCTTCTGCGGACCGATTTGACTCGTTCGTAATCCTTTAATTCGAGGAACAATTCTAGATTCCCCTCCTTCCTCTTTAGTCATGCCCGTAAGCGCTGTCAATTTCTCGCTTGCGGATAAAATCAAGCTGTGGAGGAGGACCCTGCAATTTGGAGCCACCCATGCAAAAAGTTCTTGGGCCGAGGTGGTGTCAGCCTAGATCACAAGAGTCGTTCTTGGCATGAGAAATAAAGTCTGTATGCTCGGAGTTCTTCGATGTAGGTGTCGACTCCTTCACATGTTGTGGTGTGTGAAGCGCTTGCCTGGAAGTTTTGCCATAAATCCGGTGGATTCATGAGGACGCTTGAAGGTTGCGACTGGTTGTTCATAGGTGACTACGAGCCATGCTTTCGCACATGCATAGCAGCAGTGACTGGAAACAGTTCTCGGGCGAAATTGAACTTTGTGAGATGTAGTCGTAGAAAAACAACATGATAATCCATTGCAATTGTATTTCTGAACAATTGAGGAGAATTTGTATCGAGAGAAAGCCAATCTGGCGAGATGTCTGAGGTAGGAAAGATCACTCAGAAAGACTGCCGCGATCTCTCAGAGCTTGGACGAGAGCTAAATGTATAGTGAAACGGATTTGAGATCCATGAATATGGAGATGGGCAGTATGGAGATCAGCCCCATGCTTGTGTGGGAGATCCATGTAAGAAGTATGATCACACGTGACCATGCCTTACTTCCAATCCAAGAGCGATTCGTGTTGCGTTGCGTCGGCGAAGGGGTGCCTTGCCTTGGGAGATTGAACTTTCATCTTCAGTCGATCAGGCAAGAGTGTCGGGTTTCGAAGTCAGATCATCAAACCCAGGATTGACTCATCGACCAATCTCCCCAGCCGAAGTCGAAATTCTGGAAGTCAAATTCATCAACGGACATCTACAATAGATCAGCTCACAGTCCCTGGATTCATTCTTCGTTCAATCACTCACCGCATTGAAATCATTTGTGGATTGCATCCCACCATTTTGAAGTACCACCGAGTTCCAGCTTTCTCCTGGTGCTGTTGGTGCGGAAGACTTCTTAGTGGCGTCAGTACTCTCCACGTTGCATTCAACACTATGTGACTTGACTGACCTTTCCAGATGGAATCTGCTGAGCTTGTATTCCCGGAAGAGCTCTTCTGCATGCCGTCAGAACTCTCTCGGCACCTCTCTGCATCACTTCTCTCATCTCCTCAGTCGTGCCCTCAGCTCGAACACTCTGTAACACCACACTTAGGGGAAGTATATCTTTCAGATCGCTGCCGAAATCCCCAAGTCTGGTTAGTAGACTATGCAAAGTGTTCTCGACTACACGTGTCAGACCGTGCTTTGTCTGGGGGAATGAGTCTTCTGGGTATGCTGCATCATTAGACGTTGGCGTAGATCCAAAAGGAGGGGCGTGATCGAAAGATCTAATCTGGTGGCAAACAAGCAAAGCAGCCTGAATGATGTCGTTCTTGTACAATATGTGGAAGAGATTGAGGTAATCTCTGGATTTGACGATACTCAGATCGGCGATGGCAGGGTCCAGAGCATCGAGATGTGACAGCATCGCGAGTGAACATCGCAAAGCTCCCTTCCGTGCCTCTGGGAATCGGTGGCTTTGCTGGCTGAAGACGACAGTCCGATACAATGCGAGCAAGGGCCGACGAATTGACATATCCAGCATGATGCTAGCAAATAATCTATCAATCCGCTTGTTATTGATGTTCGCACCAACAGTAGAACCTCGATATTGCTGAGGCAACGAGCGAAGTGCCTTCTCTAAGACATTGGCATGGGAAACGAGCGCTGGTGCATCCTGGTCCACATTCAGATTGCCACCGAGCCAGTTGGTGATGTTGAGTCTATCTTTCAATGATGCCGATAGAGCGATTTGTGGCATAGCAGTCGTCCAAGTATATTCCGACTTCCCTGCAGGATAGTCAGGCATTCCGGCTGTGAGTTCACTATCGTCAACATTTATCAAGGATTTGATGTTCCAATTGGAAGATGTTACAGCTGCTGGCATTCCAGCAGCAAGAGAAAATTGCATGTCGAGCTCTACCAGAGTCGTCCACAGCTTTCTGCGCATTTCCTTGTCCAACTTCGACATTTCTGGGTATGCCTCGGGATCTTGATGAAGGCCCATGCTCATAGCACGTCGAACGAGTGCAGCAGAATCCATCCAAAGAACCTGTGTACTACACAAGTTGACTTGCTGGGAAATAAGGAGCAAAGTTCGAGTCTGAAGTGTGTGGATACAAATGTTTGCCTTTCCAGTTAAGCTCTCCAACCATCCCTTGGCCAATCGAGTATTCTGAGTAATTTGGTCCTGGGTAATTCGGCCTGTTGTATAGTTCTTGAAATCTGGATCGTCTAAGTGACTGACAATCGTTGTAGCCACCATAATCTGTGGCAGTACCCAGTCGCCTAGGTGTGAAGGGATACTTGGAGCCCCTGATGTCTGAGCAGCGGCAACCTCTTCGCACTCTTTCGAAAATGTCGGGATATGTAAGACGCGTTGGATCGTTTCCCAGTTATGAAAAAGTCTGGTCTGAAGAGCTCCATAAAGCCAACCCTCTGGCACAGCCCGGAACATCTCAGTCTTCAGATGTTCTCGTTCGAAAGTCGTAAGGACAGTCTTCGACTGCTTTGGGACAAGAGCTTTCTGATACTTGGACAGTTCTCGCATGATTCCGACCATGTCTGGGTCATTGAAGCCATTGGTGATGAACTTCTTAGATTCTCCAAACTGTTTTGAGGGTTAGCTGGCAGCGTGAGAAGAATGTATGAGGAGCACCCACGTGATCCATTACTCTCATCTTGTCTCCCGGACCCACATATCGTGTCCTCTGGCCTTTGATATCGATTCGTCCCAACGTTGAAGACGAGGCATACGAGGTTGCTCCCAAGGCTGACTGGGATCTCCCATCGGGAAGCCGTGTTGAGCCGGTGCTTGGTGACTGTGGTCCATGACCTGGTCCACCCATCGCCTCGCCAATCCTCACCATCTTCTCCAGTACACTCATACTGCCTCCACCATTCATTCCTGCACCCGAATTGCTTGCTTTTGCTTTCTTCGCGGCGGGCACATCTTCCTCTCTGTCCCATGGCTCCCACCCATCCCTGTACGAGCAATCACTTCCGCTCTTTCCCCCTTTCTTACAGCTTCCGCACGGAAACTCACGATCACATCTTAATTTCTTACTTCGACATCTCTCACAAGATTTGGTTGGTCTTGTCCGAGTACGTTTGGCTTGCCCCGCCGCACTTCCGGAAGCACTGCCGGTGTTCCCACGATCTGGGCTAGGCAAGCCATCATGGCTAGGTGTATTTGGCAGATAATTTGACGGCTGTGGAGTTGGATTGTGGGTAGTTGATGAGAAATATGCATTTGGCGTATGTCCATCATGAGTGCGTGGATTTTCCGGTGTAGACGAATGAGCCGGAGATGGCTGCATCTGGTGTTGAGGTCGATAGTGAGGGCGATATGCAGCTTCTTGAATTGCTGCTGCTTGGCTGACTAACTGGCGATTCGACGCCACTGTCTGAGTGTAGAGATCTGTGAGTATCTGGCCAACTTCGGCGTCTGGCATTTTTCAGGAATCTTGACCACTCTGGAGATTCTCGGCTTTGGATGTAGACTGATCGGACGCCGCCACGGACCGGTGGACGATCTCCTCAAGGCGCCGGCTTTGAGCTTTGGAGAATGCTAAATTGTTTGTATCGGTCTTCCAAGCCAAGGCAAGGCGTTTCTCGTTCTTTCGTGCAAACAGAGTTGGGAACTTGATGTTCGGGGTGAGATGTGAGATGTTATGTCCCGAGGATTTCGGTCTCCGGATGTCCGAACGGACTTCATTTGCGATTACGTAAGTCGCTCCACGTGATGTCAGGCAAGAACGGGCACGGGAATGTATCGGACCAAGAAGGTTGAAAAGATGGTTTCTTGGTTCAAACCATATTCTTGGTGGGGCGCATTGAAACTTTCTCGAATTTCAATCCCGTGGTGTTTTGTTTGAGTTGTGGACAGAAGGAAAGACACTTGTTTAAGCGAAACCCTCTCCTTTAGCAGCCAATGTCGCCGAAGCTTGTTTCAACTGATCAGGACGATACCGGGAAAACATTCTATGAGGCCAAAAACATCACGAGGTCGTTCTTGTTACACATTACGGTCGTTGAGTAGGGGGTGTCGCCCTCAGGATGTGAGCCATCAAAGTGGTATCGAAGTGATTACGAGGAAAAGTCACAGATGAGGATTCATACTGCACAATCGAACCTCCTTCACTTGTCTTTTCCATTAATCGCAAGTTCTAGTCTATTGAATGCGCCCATGAAGTCAAATTCGTCAGGACAGAGACACCCTTTGCCATCTTTACGCCGTGATATTGTACTGCAAAAGATCGCTGATCAAGTTTTGCTTCTTGAGCACAAACGTCCCGATGACCTTGGGAATATAATATGGCCAAGCATCCTCGATCTGCTTCAAGACACCCCACGACTGCTCGCCATTGACATTGTATGTCTTCGATCTGTTGAAGCTAGTCGTATTAATGGAATTGTAGAGCATCGGCGTGGTGAAGGGAACCGAAGCCAGCATCTCTGCTGTTTCGATACCATCTGCCCCATAGACCGCGCTGTAGCCAACACCAGCCCAGATAGTGACTGCTCCTGCATTGACGGCGTAGGTTCGTACGGCACCAGCATTTACCTCGAGGGTTTCCCAGGATAGAGCATTTGGGTCCTTGGCATCTGGTGTATATGGTGCCGCAGCGATGTGGATATGCTCTGCTTGTGCGAGCAGTGGGAAGACCTCAGTAGGTCGGAAGTGCCTATGGAAGTCATTATTTTGTTCGTGCGGAGAAAATTCCGGAACTTACTCCCAGCATTCAAGAATTCCCCAGCGTCCATACGGCGTGTCGATAACTCTGAGTCCTTCCATGGTCCCATCGCTCCAGATATCTCTTTCGCCGCCCGATGGTCGAACTTTCTGGCGGTGAAGTAATACTTCTCCGTAGTTGGATATGATAGCCTGAGCCATGTAGATAGATTCTGCGGTCCTCTCGGAAAAAGCAAGGGCAAGGTAGATGTTGTTCGTCTTGGCAGCTGCTAGGAGGCGACTCCAGTGAGGACCAGGAACAGTCATGGAGTTGTCAATGTATTCCTCCACATGGTCCACGATCCATTTTGGGTTATTACCGACTGGATATCTGGAATAAAATTAGTCAGGAATACGAGAGTAGTATGCTGAAGACAAACATACCCTGGAAACCATAACTCTGGGAACACAATAAGGTTAGCGCCATTTTGGGCAGCTTCTTCGATGAAAGCCTCAGCATCTGTGACTGTAGCATTCAGATCAAAGTTCAAGCCAGTATAATTTCTGTTGAGCAACGGCAATGGGAAACCTGGAGGTGGTGCTCTGACGAGAGCAACTGTCAGGTTGTTGTAATCTGTCGTTGTGAGGTTGTCGCATGTCGTAGCCACAGCGCTGCCGACGACCGTAGAAGCCAGGAGAATCTTGAGTAAAAGCATGTTGGCAGTTTGCGTTGTCTCGGAGAAAGCTGGCTGCTGTCCCTGGAACTCAAGGGAAAGGCCTGGGTTATATACCCCATTTTGAGCACGCCCTCACAGTCCCAAGCTTCAGAACTTGCACTTTGCTGAAAGAAAATTTGCACTCTTTGCGGGATCTGCGAGTTCGGGATCCCAAAGATAATGAATGATACGGCGATGACTGAGAAGAATGCACAATAAAACAATCCTGTGCGCCGGCTAGTTATCATGCTCAGCCAAGAGATACCACCGTTGAACGCTGCTCAATATTTTGCTGCTGGTCGGATATGTGGCTTTTTGACAGGGATATCATGGCGTAGCTAGAGGATGGATGGATCGTGGAAATAAAGCTTATGTCAAATCCATAACGTGCAAACGTGAATAATTCAGCGGTCTGGCCTTGGTCTAGTTTTGTTCCATGGCAATTTTGCACTTTGCAAGCACGAACAGTGGATCATTTGAAGACCATAATCGCTGCCTTCTCCAGGTTGAGGTTATACTAGCCTGCCGATGGACTGTTATCAGCTGCGGATGTCTCTTCTCCGCACAAGATAAGATGCGAGTCATTGTTTTGGCTGCTTATGTAAGGCCGAATAGTCTCGCTTGGCAAGATGCCTGATGGAAAATACTTTAACTGGTAAGCTTGCCGAAGGGACATCGTGGGAGAATCGTAAACCTCGCATGTTGCCATGCAGAGCTCGTAATGGGTCGGACTTTGACTGGAGAGCAGCAGAGCACGCGCTAAGGCATTATCACGACCGCTGGTCTCACCTGTGCCGATTGATCATCGTCATCGTCCAGCACACGATCGGCAAAGGGTAACATTCTTCCAGGCAATTTAGAAACAATACGGACCGTACGCCTGTGGTCATGGAAGATACTGGAGGATTATCATCACTTAGAACTACAACGGCCTGCAATGAATGTCGCAAAAATAAGCGGAAGGTTTGCAGTGATGAACGTCTGTGGATTTTGGCCGAACTGACTTGCGGAAGTGTGATGGTGGCAAGCCAGCATGTGGCCTTTGCCAGAAAGGGGGCAGGACTTGCTCATATGTCGCAGAGGGTCGCAAGAAGAAGTCAGTGTATCTTGCTCGTCAGAAGGTATTTTGCTCATTGATCGTAGACGGAAACACTTCGACGATGCGTACGTCAAGGAGCTGGAGGAGCAGGTGAAGACTCTTACACGCTTGGTGGATGCGAACAATATTCGTGCTATGAACACAGACGATGCTAGTGGAAGCCACACCGATCCAATACCTGAGTATCTAGCGCAGCATAGTGGTTGAGAAATCTTCTCACTCGCATCCTGGGAACGAGCTGACATATCGGATAGAAATCCAGAATCAAAGATCGTTTGGTCAAACTTCCTCATCTAGCGACGACGATGTGGCTATTGATGCACGTTCATCGGATGCTATGGAAGAATTGGGTTCCATGATGCTGAAGCTTGACTTGAGGGATGAAGGCGAGCCAAACTTCACGATCGCCACAACCGAGACTCAAACTACTGTCAACAGGGAATCTCTCGGATCTATAGACAGTCCACATTTGTTGAAGCCGCCTGACCGCCTCGATATTCCTGCAAGATTATCCGATCTAGCACTCAAACGGCACCTCGTCGAGAAATTTTGTGCATATTTTAATCGTTTCCATCAGGTAGTGAGTGTTGACGAGACATCTGCTATGATCGTACAAGATTGGTCACTTCTCCCTGACGACATGCTCTTTCGAAACCTTGCTATACTAGCTATAGGTTCTTTGTACTCCGATGCTCCAGACTCGAGGTCTTCGGGTCAATCTGCAGTGGATATTGCGGAAAGCTTGGTGTTAAGGTGTTTAAAATTTACCGCGACTCCTTTGACGGTGCAGGGTTTGACCCTCATGTCGTGGTTTTATTTGATGCTTGGCATTGATATGGCGAGCTGGAACCTCAATTGTAAGTCTTGATCAAATATCTCATTGATAGTGACCGCTCACGAATGTCCACAGCAAGTGCTACCGGTCTCGTATTACGACTAGGGCTACATGTCACAGCATTGACTGGTGGAAATTATGGACCAAATGGTGCCGAGCAGCGTGAGAATTATCATCTTCGCGTGAGAACGTTCTGGTGCTACTTTTCCATCGATCGGTGAGGCATTGACCACCACACCGCTGAGATTCGAGACTGAGCCTCAAGATTATAAAGCTGACATCACACTGCACATAGAATCATCACAGCCGTCCTGGGCATGAATTGCACAATTCCGTGGCAGCGTGTCAGAGTCAATGCTTTCACCAGTATCACCGCAAATGGAGGGACCTTAGATGAACTCGCATTCAGCCGCCATGGAGAGCTATGGCACCTTTGGGACTCATTCATGGATCAGATGTAGGGAAAAAGAATCGCCAATTACCACTGACGTGCCTACTAACAGATCTCAGGTATGCTTTCGACTGGAAGAATATGACGATGTCAGGGAAACAATCCTTGATGTCACGATCCTACAAAGCTCTATTGGTCTTCTACGGAGACTCGCACTCGGATCTTCGACGTGCTCCTGTAAATGCGTCTGATAGCGTGATATGTTTTCAAATAGCATATCACGTAGCGGTGCTCCTCGTTCATAGGCCGTTTCTTGGAGACGCCGACGGTAGCCAGACACGTATACTGGCACTGAGGGGGGCGACCGCCGCTGCAATGGCAATCTGTCGTATCCTTCGTGAATATCGGCGAAAGTGCCCGCTGTCCTCACTTCCTCCCCAAGTCATGAATTACGTTGTTTGTGCAGCAGTTATCCACCTCCTCAATGCAACTTCTGGTCGAACAGGTCTGGGACGACGCTCCGCTGGGAATCTGAAGATATGCATGGACACACTGGTTGCAGTAGGTGAGCGGTGGGATGCGAGGAAAAATACGTCAATAAGATTTATCAGGAAGCTTGCCCACAAGTGGAAGGTTGTCTGGGCTTTGCCTTTACAATTTTCCGCTCCATTAGAAGAGAGCGAACCTGTATCTGGGATGGAATCTGACACGGAGAAAGAGGATGGTCACGATGCTAGATGCATACCACAGCCTCGAGAGGCAAGTCTCTTTGCCTTCCCAGACACTCTTGAATTTCCGTTCGACCACCTCAATACATTTCCTGAGGAAGATGACATCTCGGCACTTGACTGGCTATATGCTGGACAGTTCCACGACAACGAGACAATTTCACCAGTTGCCGCCCCCATCAATTCCATGGACCACAACAACTGATGGGAGATTGCCTACTGTTACCCGACTCTTTGGAATATGGACAATATCAAAGTTGTCCTTGAGTGAAATTGCAGCAAAATTCAGTACGACACATTGCTCGCATCAAATATACTGTAAGTTCAGGGATACTTTGATGTCTCCACGCACGAGGTTTTTTGGGGGCCGAATCGCTAATATTGCTGTTATTTGGTCAGCTCCATAGCATATTGAAATGAAAGAGGGCAAAATGTCTGTTAAAACGAGACAGGGGGTAATGATGGGGTTACATGCATTTCACGTGATGCGTGAGTGAGATTCGGGCTGGCCTTTTCGCTGAGATGCGACATCGCGAGTCGTTTGGAAGCGCCGAACATTGGCACCTATCAACGCCAATCTCGAAGCCAACTTGAAGTATCGATATGTCAGAGAGCTGCAGCTCGAAAGTTCTCGGCTTGGCTTGAGGTTGACGCCACAATATCACGGTCACAAATATGGAGTCCCTACCAGTCGAGCTCGTATGTTACCTTTATCGCTGCCCGCACGACCCAAAATGTACCCTCTGACCTCTCTAGCTCAGCTCCATCTTATCATTTATTGATGAACACCCTTCAAATTCATTGCATTCCTCCACAAGTCCGGAGACCGAGATATCAACTCTACACAGCCTCTCATTGACCAGCAAAACTCTTCACCGCCTCACTACTACACCCATCCTCTATTCTGCTTGCCACGAACGCGGGAGTACTAGACGTCTTCTACTCTTCCTAATAACGATATTGAAACATCCGATTCTAGCAAAACACGTCAAAACTCTTTCGGGGACTTCTTTCCACTGGAGTTATATGGTAGAAGCCGAAGATAATTCTCCGACTTGGAGAGTGAGGTCCCTCAATGTCGAGCTCTGGACACAAAATGACAAAGAGATCATCCAGAGGGCACTTGAGGAAGCGACGGTGACGTTGGACCTAGCGCGGTACCCCAGAAATCACAGAGGGAAAGTGGGCAGGGCAGATGAAGGGTTTGCAGAGCGCTGGCTGAGGAGGATCTTCAGCTCGACGCCGAACCATACTTCTGATGCTGTCGTAGCGCTACTGCTATGTTATCTACCCAATCTCCAATCACTGAAGATCGATACCTACAATGACGAACGACATGGTACTCGAGGCTTTACGTTCACCAATCGGGTACTGTCATTTCTCGCCAACAGTGACCGTGCGACACGTCTTCATACCATAGTTCTATCATGGAAGAACTCTCTCATCCGACCTATTCTCCTGTAGTATCTCATGACTTCGTCCTTATCGCTGAATATCAAGAGTTTCTCGTATTCATCATCCGACCACAGCAGATTTACGCAGCGGGAAAACGCAGGCCAGAAAGAACCATTATGTCACCAATTCATATCAATCTTAACATTCTTGCCAAGCTACCCGTGTCCCTGGAGAATCTGACACTAAGCATCTTATACGGCCATGGTTATAGCACGACCAAGTACTGGGCGGCCAATAGGCAGCTGCGGGGGTTTGGGGATGGTGCAGGAGGTGTGTTGAGTTCCTTGGAAAGGTTCAGGCAATTGAGGCTCCTGAGAGCGTCAGCTTACCTCGTGTTAGGAGATCCGTTGCTGTTCAGGGATGGAGAGCAGTTTTTACGTTCCTGGCAGGGAGAGGTCTGGCAGAGGGAAGGGAAGTACACCAGTCGATATCTTGGAAGTCAGGTTGCTGCCTTTTACAAATATTTGCCCAGCTGCATCGAGGTTTTGGTCCTGGAAGATTGTGAGAAAGCTGTTGGAGGATTATGAAGCAATTTCTGGAGATGCGATTCGCAGATGACACATTTGCAGCACGGCATATAAGGCTGAGGAGAGTTGAAATCAGATTGAGATATCCAAGACCCACTGCAAAATGGTCTTATGGTATTGCAGAAGAGGAAGTCTTGGAAGAAGACTGAGTAGCTAGAGACGAGCTTAGAGAGCTTGGGAAGAGGATGTGTATTGTGGTTGTGCAGAGTGTCGAAGACAATTAAAGAGGGTTTCCTGACTAGGAGAAAAACATCATAAAATATGGCTTCGGTCGTTCTGATGGGCATCAACACTGGCAGGGCTTTGGCTCTCATGATATATATGTTTTAGGACTTGATAATATTGATACCGAGCTGTTTTGTTACCGACAGATAATTATCGAGAAAAAATGGACGACGACTAAGTCAATAAGAGACGAGGGCATGAAGAGCAGGAGACGAGTCGTGTCTGTATCATCCTGCACCTTCATGCCGTCACATTCAAAGGTTCCTTGATACTCAGGCTCATCAGCTCAAGTGAACAACGTAGAGGGTGGCCAGGCGCTGGAGCGAGTGACATGGGAATTAGTGGATCCCGAAGATGATTTCTTTCCCAGGCAAGATTGGAGAACGGCCTTGACTACGATATAGTAGAGCATTTTTTTTTTTTTTTTGGCGCGTTGGCTCTTTGAGAATCTTCATTCAAACACAGCTCGTGCGGAGAAAACAATTTCCATAGTGTTCCCAAGAATATATGCAGTATTTTGATATTTCCCACTTCAGTGGTAATAATACAGACTTCAAAATACGCAGTAAGAACCATACAGTTTCTCGTTCCAGTAGTGCTCTTTGCTGCGAAAGTCTTGTGGAATCTGGCTGACGTCTTCAAGATGTTAATAGTGACTTCTTAGTGTCATCGTTGCCTGCCGTTCTCGTGATCTCAGATGACAATACATATTACGGGAAATATGGAAACAAAGCGGCCCTTAGATGTTTACACTCTCTCCTCCCCACCAAAATATCGTCGCTTACCACCCACTCACCATTCCCCTGTCCAAAACAGACCAGGGGACTTCTTTCGCCCCCAACACCCACCCCAAACCCAATGTGACATCTACCACAATATTCAACTTCCCATCCAATAATACAACCCTTATATTACGAGCGCGAGCCATCCATTGGTCAAGTGTCTCCATCTGCTTACCTTCGATGCATTACACGCATAATCCTATCCTATCTACCCCTGACCCCCATCCCATCTCACTCCTCTCCCATCACTTCATGAAGCACACCGAGTATCACCCCCCAAAAGAGGTATATAGCTCGTCCTAACTCCCATACCCTTAAATATCATCTCAACCACATTCCTCACATCCAAATCCAAATCCATTTTCTATTCCAATTCCAATTCCAATTCCAATCATAATCATCCCACCCTCCTTCACCACACCAGCTACTCTATCTCTATCACCATTTCCCTCCCGCCCC